>CABFWB010006388.1:0-33873 GCA_902151455.1 Timema bartmani
TAGCGTGGAGCTAGTCTGGAGCACTGAGGGTAGTATGGAGCTAGTCTGGGCACTGATGATAGCGTGGAGCTAGTCTGGAGTATTGAGGGTAGCTTGGAGCTAGTCTGGAGCACTGAGGGTGGCATGGAGCTAGTCTGTAACACAGAGGGTAGCATGGAGCTAGTCTGGAGCACTAAGGGTAGTATGGAGCTAGTCTGGAGCATTGAGGATAGCGTGGAGCTAGTCTGGAGTATTGAGAGTAGCTTGGAGCTAGTCTGGAGCACTGAGGGTAGCGTGGAGCTAGTCTGGAGTATTGAGGGTAGCTTGGAGCTAGTCTGGAGCACTGAGGGTAGCGTGGAGCTAGTCTGGAGCATTGAGCGTAGCTTGGAGCTAGTCTGGAGCACTGAGGGTAGTGTGGAGCTAGTCTGGAGCACTGAGGGTAGAAGTAGTTACACCCCAGCACTGCAAAATGAGAAATACACTAGAGTCGCGACTATCCGGCCTTCGATTAACCGGCCCGGTTCTAGATGTTAATAGGTGCGTTTTGAAATAAACAAACCGGTACACATCCACTAGTAATTAATACAAAAACTCTATTGCAAACGCCTTACAACTGTTATATTGGAGACATCAAAGAATAACTGCTATGCATGCGGTTGGAGTATAGTACATTACTATTGGTCTGTGTAGATAGCAGCACTGTCTTGAAATGGCTGTAAACAGAATATGTGTCAAGGGATGTGTAGGTACTAGCACTGTCTTGAAGTGGCTGGAAACAGAAGATGTGTCAAGGGATGTGTAGGTACTAGCACTGTCTTGAAGTGGCTGGAAACAGAAGATGTGTCAAGGGATGTGTAGGTACTAGCACTGTCTTGAAGTGGCTGGAAACAGAAGATGTGTCAAGGGAAATGTGCGTGAGGCGTAGCTACACGAGGTAAACCCATATTGAACGTTATTTACACTCCGTATTATCCGGCTTTTCCGTTATCCGGCCCGGAATTCCGTCACTTTAGACCGTAGAATCGCGACTCTAGTGAAGTTTTAATTTCACTGTATAGTTCACTTAGGCATGGTGCATCATTTCAGAAAAAAATATCCAACTATAGCCGTATTCAATACAAAGTAAATAAAATGCACCGATATTCTGAGGCAAACAATTTTTATTTGTTTTGCCGAAATCGAGTGTGTGCTTAAGATTATTAGTTGCATGGAATTCAACTGGTTTTAAAATGACGCATAAATATTATTTTATATAGAGCTAGAATATTATTGGCTGTATCTCACAACTCTCAATTTACTCAAGTGAGAATTGAAAAGCTCGTCAGAAAAAGTATAAAAATTTATAATATTCTAATGTAATATAAGATCCACATCTAGTTCGAGAAGTGACTTAATTATATTATATTAAGGATAAAATGAATTAATCTATTTAAGAAAATTTACATCTCTAGCACTTTTTTATAACCTATAGTTTTCTCATAGTCTGGGCCTATAAATGAAACCCTAAAGAAAAAAAATCCAAAATCTTTTATAACTCTTGTCTATCGTCATCATTGAATACATTTACTATCGCTTCAAACATATCAAGTACTAGGGTCGTTAAGGCCCCTTTTTGATGAAACTTTGGATTATCTCTTTCAGCTCGCATTCCATCGACTCCAAAGAGTACAACGCGCATTATGGCAACCAATAGAACAATAATACAGCTATCAACCCCTCCGCCACCTCCTGCAATATCATCCTTTCCTGTTACAAGGTTATGGACGGTGGATAGAACGTCGACCATCCCTCCCAGTCTTCCGAAATCAACCATCGCTGGTGTAAAGCCATCCACAACTACCAAACAGAACGTTCCGTACCCCCTTCCACCACCGCTACCCCCTCTTCTTCCGCTACCTGTTGAAACTGTTACACCCGTGACCACAACTCATCTGCCAGAAATAGTTTTCTCGAATCAGACCATCAAATCACCTGAAAAACAAACTTCTGCCACGTTTCGATCGAACTCTTCCACCTTGTCTATAATGACTATGTCTCCCACGAAGGTTTTCGATCCCGTTACTATAACTGCAACAGGCACCTTTGTTCGAAACAATTCCCTGGTCGACAGAGAAACGGAGATAAACACCCAGCTAAACTTTATCACAACACCCTCGTCGATTTTTTCTCCCCTGACTGGTCTTGCCACCGAAGAGCCCGTATTAACTTCGACTCGACTGCTGCTCACCACAATTTCAAAGAATCCTCCTCAAATAACGCGCAGAATTCTCGCCGGTGCGTCTACCGCCTCCAACACCGTGACCTTTGACCTCTCTAAACGCACCACATCAAAAGCCGCTACCAGTAAGAACCCCAAGAAACCTAAACCCCCTCAACCGTTGTATCCAGCCACCAGATTAACGGCCACAACCCAAACAGTCGCCCTTAAAACCACCCAACCTCTCCGCCCGTCCTCTGTGAGGACTCTGCCGAGAAGTAAGACCACGCCAGTTCCTCCAAGGAACCTCCCGAGACGTAGGACCACGACAGTTCCTCCAAGGAACCTCCCGAGACGTAGGACCACGACAGAAAAACCTAAATACTGGACAGGTAACTCACAAGGGGTGTACGCCCCATTGCTACGTTGCGGGATTATTTAATCAAGGGATTTCGAGGTGGGTGGACTTTGAGAAAACTATACTTGGATAAATATGTCTGGTAAGCCATGATTTTCTTACTAGTGGACATTTGAAACACCTTTAAGACAACACCAACATATTATTTACTGTGTTGTTATTTTATAGGTGTTGATAATATAATTATATTTATAGTGACAGCTGAGGATCCCATGACTTGACACATTAACACGTTAAATCAGATCTAGTTGTCGAATAATATGTCCATTCGCAAGAAAATTCAGAGCACAGTAGATGCTTCGTGTGACTAAACGACATCGGAAACCTCCGTTTGCCCTAAAATACAGTAGGTTTATCTTTCTTGGTTCCACTATGATGTAGGCTATAAGATGGGACCATAGTGAATAGAGTCAAGGTAAGGCCATGACCTTCACTGGAAAACGTCTTGACCCGTACCAAACGTTTACCCTTTAAGGTAGCAAACTTACTTCGAATTATTCCACTATGGCGCAGTTCGTAAGACAGGTTCATAGTGTAATCCATAAAGGTAAGACTACCTTGCAGGTTAAACAGAGTGTACATTTGTGTTCAGAAATAATACTGTAGCATTTTATGTTCTTCTGCGAAAGTATTTAATAAAATATATTAACTGTCATGTCTAATGCCTAATTTTCCCACTGCCCACCTTGAAACCAATTGATTTACCACTTTTTATATATATATAAAACGATACTATGTACTTTACTCTATAATAACGACACCTTAAGATTTATTTTTGCTTGTTTCAAATTTGTTATTAAATATAAGTGTATGTACTAATAAAATATAATGCAGAGTAGCATAAATTTACACTTATAAGTATTTACACACACATACACAAATGTCTAATATCGACCCAAATGAGATAAGTAAATAATTACATTGACCCTGAACGAAATCTACCATTTGGGACCAGTAGTATAAGTCTGACTCAGTCAACAAATTTGTGACTATTTACTTTTCTTATTTGGGCTAGTTTTAGACTTACCCGATTTTTCCCCAAGAGCAAAGGAATTATTATTAAAATAAAATAGTGGCTTGAAAATTTTTAATTTCAGTCAAATGTTTTTTTGTTTGTTTTTTTTTGTTCAGCATTTCGTGATGCCCAGTCGTCCATAGCCCTCCAAGTGCGCAACAAGCCATCAACATTCCCTCCATCAGCAATAATCGGTGTGGTCACGGCAGCCATCTTGGTTATCCTCACAGTTATAGTTGTGACTCTGATCGTCGTGAGGCGCAGGCGTAGGTTGGGCAGACAGGACTATATGTCGGAGGATTCTGATGTCCGGTTCCTCACCTCTGACGAGACCTTGGACTTCACCCTGGCTAAACCCAGAGAACACGATGACCTGAATGAAAGTGATAGAGATAGTTTATGACTGTCGCAGTTGACTCTGCTCGCGCGTCCGTTGGTCGAGACTGATTATTAATTATTAGAACTGTTTATCTCACTGTCACATTCGAGGAATATGGTCATTCTCGAGATAATCGGCTGGACAAGAGATAAATTAGGCCAGCTATAGGTCACGTTTTGACGGAACTATCTAATATCGTTGGATTTAATTACTCGAATTGTGTGTAGCTCATACATTTAACGAGTTTTTAATTTTGCTCTGTTTATAATTAAAAAAAAAGAAATTGTAGTCATTTTATTTACACATTTTATCATTGTTGTTTTTAACCTTTTTATTTATCGCCCTTTGCCCCCTCTTGCATTCCAGCAACATTTATTCTGAATATACACTTACACACAAAAAAACGTATCTTACCCACGTCAGTCTATCTATCTTCAATAATAGCCCAAGTTCCTGTATTTTGTATCGCCACTGGAGCCAATAAAATTCAAAATTCTATTGAAAAACGACGTTCAACTTTTTAAAACTTATGCATTGTTAAGTTACACTAATGTATTACATACTTATGTAGGATGTCTATAAGTCATGGCTTTCATAAAATTAGATTTTGGATGTATTTTGTTCAAAATTATCTTAAATGTACAACTACTCCCCAGTAATAACATAGTTCAAAAAGAAGAAAATCTTAGAAATCAGAATAGATTACATTTTGCCACAACTCCATCCAGTATCTTTTCAAGCTTTACTATTACATAACTAACTCACAGGAAGTAGTCCCCGCTCCAAATAAGGGACTATTTTCCCCCCCATGAAAAACCACATCGAACTTTCGGGTGTTTCTTGATGTTTATTTTTTTACGATGAGAGTTAATTACATTCACGTCCAGTCCAACCACCCCTATCGGTTGTTCGGGACTAATTATTTGATATATTTGCAGCTATCCTTCATATCTGAAGTCCGTAACTCCTGTCCACAACCCAAGATGGCGATGTGCAGTGGTGATAGGGACCAACGATGTCAATTTGCAACATATTTCTTAACTTTGATGAGAATACATGTATTACAAATAAACAACATTACACTAACTGCAATAAATCGTATAGAGATGATTATTTGCAAACTGTGAAATGAAAAAAACCCAACTATTCAGCTAATACATTGCATTCTTATAACGTGTATTACATTGAAAAGAAAATTAAAAAAAGCAAGCTAATTTAAGCTATAGATGTCCCTAATTATTTACTGCACATTTACAATCGGTCAGTGAATCATCATTCGCAAATAAACTTGTACTGTTTTGTATTTTTGTATATAGAAAACAAATAAAGTGTGTCGAGTTAAACTAAATTTATTTGTTGTAACGATACTGATTTGGACCCCTCTCATATTATATTTAAAAAGTCATGGATGAAGGTATTTTTCTTCAATAAATTGTATGTAAGACTTCATCCATGGCGAATCACGCGCTTTTCAGAAATAATGTAGAAGTATTGCACCATTAAAACTTATTTTTTATTTCAAAATTTAACTCTGTAGTATTTACCAAACGAGCAAGAGACGCCAGCTTCCTATACCCAATAGGAAGCTAGCCTTCAAGACACCTGTGGCAGGAACGCTTTTGATTTGTTGGTTTTGACACTGGTCACGAGAGGTCCAAGGGGCAAAGGGTATGTCATAGATAAGCTGTTTGTGCGTATGAACACACAGAGAGTGCAGGCGATATAAACCTAGAGAACGTGTAATATCACGACAGCACTACTAATATATACAAAGAGTACACAGAAAATAACCTGTATTTCAAGTAAAATTGTAGAAGATAAAATCACTCCAATAAATCGTGTGCAACATTAACAGTTGTATTTATTCAAGTAAAATATCGTAATAATTGGCGCTCGATCACGGGGCTATAATTACCAATTATCACACAATAAATCGTAATATCATTATATTGTTTTAATAAAGATTCACACAATATTACAAAATATATTAGATATATTATTGCTAAAATTTAGCAATTATATTATATTTACAATATACATGTTACTATAATTAGGTGTTCTGTCTTACGACAGGTCTATTCCATTTTTCAGTAAACTTATACCGCCAATGCACCCTGTCCTCTGCCTCCTCCTTCAGCTCCCAGAATTTTCTTCAAGTCATCCAATATTTTAATCCTCCTCCTCAGTGGCGTACCAAAGGGGGGGTAGGCCACTAGACGAATTTTTATTAAAAATTTGAAATGTGTCTCATAAAAATCTTAAATACACAATTTTTACAACCTATTCTATTCATTGATTACTGTCCATTTTTTTTATGAAAAAAGAAATAAATCATATGACCTAGTTTAAGTTTTTAACTATAAGGAATGTTATTATGGTTTTATGTTTCATTGAAATACAAGCACAACATGAAAATATTATGCATGGATTGATGTCATCAGCCTCGGTTTTGTGGTGCCAATAGTAGAGGCACAGTATGGGGAGTGCTTAATAATCGGGAGGGGGGCAGGAAACTCCCGCCCCGGGCCCCCAAAGGCGTTGGTATGCCACTGCAGTCCTCCTTCCTAAACTCCTTTTTCCTTCTATGCCATCATGCAGAAGACAGTTCCTCCTAAGGCTGTGTCCTACCCAGTTGGAACTGTCCGAAGAATCATATCCAAAATGGTTCTATTCTCATCCACTCTTCTTAGTACTTGTTCATTTGTCCCCCTGTCTGTCCACCTGATCTTCTCATCCACTCTTCTTAGTACTTGTTCATTTGTCACCCTGTCTGTCCACCTGATATTCTCTAGTCTTCTTTAGCACCACATTTCAAGGTTATCCAAATATTTTTTCCGCCCATATTCCTGAGAGTCCAAGTTTCTGCTCCATACGGCATACATTTATTATAATATACTAAAAATTACAAATTAGATATCCTAGGTAAATAGTCCCATTTTTACACTCTACGGGGATCCCCAATATTTTAAATGTCTGTTTAAAAAACCTTGCACAGTTAGACAATGTTTCAGTAGACAAAAATTCAACAAGAATATGTTATTTAGTTGTTGTTTTATTTAGAAAAAATATAAGGTGGACAACAACATTACGCATATTTAGTATCCATTATTAAAGTTAGTACAAGAGCAACTTCTATACCGGCCGGCGGCTCACGAGTATTTAGAGTCCTAGAGCTCCCCACCTAGTTCACTGTTTGTGTATCACGCGTTATATTCCTGGGCGGAGGAACAATGGCAAGAAGAAATATAACATTTGTCAAACAAAAATAACCTTTACCTGCTTCGGTGGCCGCATGGCCTAAGGTGTCATTCTTACAATAGACAAGACTGCTGATGACGGGCAGATTAAGGTTCTGTCCCAGTTGGGTTTACTGAGGGTGGTTTTACACTCTCCCTCCACGCATATGTAGGTACACTTCTTATAAATTCTCGCTAGCCTAACTAGTACATATGCGTATAAACCGAACAGGTAGTAAGACGTGATAAAGAAAAAAAAGGGTGACCTTTTATCAATACTTCATCATATCACACGCCCATGCTACACAGATAATAATACATTATCACGCAGACGATAGAAAATATCTTACAATTATTATTCTATTGTTCACTATTTATCAGTGGCGTGTCGTGAAGTGCTGCCAGGGTAAGCAGCATTAGTTTAAACTGTATCTGTGAATTGTTTACACTCCTTGGCAGAACACTAATTGGTCAGGTATCGAGGGGAATAAATTCTCAAGTGAGGTGTGTAGAGCGGAACCTATGTATGATTGGTCAAATAGGGCCCCAAGTGGGTGAGAACATATCACAGGTACAGTGTTAATAAGTTCTGCTTACCCTGGCAGCACTCCAAGACACGACGCCGCTATTTGCTCTGCTATATGCCCGGATTTGGCCCTAAATATGCTGTAAAATTAAGTATTTTATAAAATATCTCGAGTAACTGGTCAAATTTTATAAATTTTATAAATTACCTAATTTTGTACGAATCTTCATGTTCGGATACGAATGAGCACAAATGGTTGAACAAAATAAAAAGGGAACTTCGGTGGCCCTAGCTTGAGTCACGTTCCAAAATGGCTATGGAAAGGAAAATAAAATAGCAGAACCCCAACTATCGTTTCTCGGAAAAGATAACAAGGAGAGATGTTGCTCACTCACCCCTCTACAGCTTACTTAGACGTGTCGGTAGTATAAAAGGGTAATCTGACACTGTCTCGGTCTGATAAATTGTGCTGTGTCTGCAATTGATACAGTCAAAACAAGACATTTCGTTAAAATAAACATTCCAAAACTATATCTGCAGTTATCAATTTGGCCACATTAATAAAATTAACTAGTAGAGTTTAGCTAAAAAAACAAATTAATTTGAAATAATGACATTGTTGGTTTTATTTACTAAACAAAGCTGTTGGTTTCATTTATTAAAACAACACAATCCAAAACACACACGTTTGTCTTGTTTAAAAATAACAAACATGATGACGTTGCTATGATAACACAGAAGGTGTTTGATAATGAAACAAAGAGAATGTTTATTTACAATACACAACAGCCCCTCTCAAATACGTGTTAACATATTAACGTCTCTCACTCCGATTCCTTGTAAACACTTAGGATGGCTCAGTTCAAACGGAGCTTTGGTAAGAACATCAGCTATCATCTCGTTCGTTGGAATGTACTTAACGTTGATTTCTCCTCGTTCGAAAACTTCGCGTACATAGTGATGCCGAATTTCAATATGTTTGGTAAGCGAGTGGTACACGGGATTATGCATGAGCTTTTCTGCTCCTTGATTGTCACAATAGATGAGGGTTGATTTTGCATCGACACTCAAATAACCATTATTTCTTTTAACAGGTTCCGCAAGTAAACTTCCTCTTTTGATGTGTCCGTGAGAGCCATCTACTCTGCTTCAGTGCTCAAAAGAGCCACGATGGATAAGTTTTTTTGTCTACCACGTCACGGCAGATCCTGCCACTTGAAAAATGTAGCCTGTGTATGATCTGCGGTCGTCATGAGATCCTCCCCAGTCTGCGTCCACATATCCAATCAGTTCAGCACCCGATCTCTTGTAGACTATTCCATCGCAGGACACGTTTTGCTCTAACCCAGTGTACTTTCCCAGGGTTTCGATTGTACTGGCTCAAGGAGTTCACTGCATACGCAATGTCATGTCTCGTCGATACTGCGAGGTACATCAGAGAACAGTGAGTTTCTGGTATGTAACATCCCTAATTCTCTCTGTCTCTTCCTTTGTGGACGGCTCCATGGCTTTGGATAACTTATTGTCTCCATCTAATGGATTGTTCGCTGGCTTGCAGTCTTGCATACCGAATTTATTGAGAACATCATCTATATATGGTCTTTGTAACATAGTGACCGACTTTGAATTCTCATCTTACTTGAATTCAATTCCAATACAGTAGAGCAGTTTTCCTAAGTCCTTCATCTGGAAGTTTTGAGATAGACATCTTTTAATCTTGTGTAAGCTTCTTTGCTGTTTGTTGCGATGATTAAATCATCTACATAGACAACCACGATCAGAGTCACACAGACATCATTCATATAGTAGACACAATTGTCACTATTTAATTGTTTTAGCCCAGAGGTCTTTAGTCTTTCGTGCAATTTTTTAAACCATTGATGGCCTGACTGCTTCAGTCCATAGATAGACTTTTCAAACAAACAAACTAAATGTTCCATTCCAGGGGTACTGCAACCATCTGCCTGTTCCATATATATCTTCTCATCAAGATATTCATTTATGTAGGCCATCAAGTTGGTACAAAGTAAGTCCTAACTCTGCTGCTAAAGCAGCAACTAATCTTATTGAGCTAAGTCGAACAACTGGTGAAAAAGTTTCATAGAAGTCGATCCCAGGACGTTGATTATAGCCCCTCGCTACTAATTTAGCTTTGCGGCGTTTAACTCTACCATCTGGTCCATACTTTGTCCTAAGTACCCATCGACAGCCAATGACAGTTTAATTTTTCGGACTTGGCTTCAATGTCCAGGCCTTGCTTTGTTTCAAAGCGTTAAACTCAGCATCCATTGCTTTCCTCCATTCGGCTGCATATGGTCCTTCTAAGGCTTCTTGTATTGACGGATTTACCGCCTCTTCAAACGCCAAGCTCGCACTTTCAGGATTTTGTACTACCAAATTAAATAACTTTGCTGGTCTTCCCAGCTTGTCAGTTTTAATCAATTTAGGTCGACCAGACCCCCTCTTATTCTTTATCACTGTGCAGTCTTGGTTTGGGTTTTTTGAAAGAAATTCACTTGAATTATTTGATTGGAGGTTGGTTTCACTGACCTCAGTATCAGGATTAATGAGGTTACTTTCTTTGACTTTATCTAAATGTCCATCAGCTTTTACTATGTATGCGTATAACCCGAACGGGTAGTAAGACGCGGTGCTAATAATAATAATTTTACTATGTAACATAAACGTTGTTACAGCGCCCTGGACCCATATCCTGTTGATTTTATTTATTAAACAACGCTGTTGGTTTCATTTATTAAAACAACACTATGAAAAAAAAACTTTTTATCTTGCATAGAAATAACAAACATTATGGCGTTGCTATGATAACAACAGAGCAATAGAACGCGTGTTTGATAATGAAACAAAGAGAATGTTTATTTACATTACACAACAGACATTGTGTACTATAACATGAGATAAAATAAAATTATTGGTGTATATAAAATAAATTACTTACATAATATGATCAAAACTGATGTAATTTTATCACTTTTAAACTGCTTATAAATTGAAAATTATTTTTATTCAATATTATTATAGATATCTCAATGTGTACACTTCATAATATGCATGTCTAATTAGACTAAATTTCAGCCTCATACATTAATTAATTTACCTTAACAATGCTACATAAAAAGCATAAAATAGCAAACTTTAATGTTTTGAAATGATTGAATCCCTTTGTAGCTTTTAATTATACACGTGTTAAAATAGTGCAATAAAATCTTTTATTGACTTGTAGCCTTATCTCATAAGTTGATTCTCAGAAGTCCAATCTTAAAACCAGCCCACAGTCAAAAATATACCAGACACACAACCTCTAGGCTAAAATCGTTGAACATTTCTTGAAGAGTTTGAATCCTTCAACACGGGGATCGTTTTGTACAGTAACAAAGAACAACATCATAGTCTAGCAGGTATTTTAATAACAGTTTGGTTTAAAAATGGTTTTACTAGAGAACAAACAAAAAATATTAGTTTTATAGTGTTGATCAGCAAGCTTTCCCAAAGATAAGTTCAGTCAGAGACCTTACCCCTAATCATAAGCCAATCCTCCAAACGAGCTTATTCAGACTGCACATTACCCCCTTACTTGTGTGAAAAGGTTTGTGAATTGTAAAACTTTAGTTGTGGAATAATGGCGGGTTTACTGGTACCTAAACTCATATGGTCGGACCACCAATATTGGAAACTTGCTCTGCAACTCGTATCCTTTACAACTAACATGTTGAAAGTGAGTTGTTTAACTTGGAAGTGCTGTTATCACTGAGGACTGCAACTGGTGGTCCCTAGTGGCCAAGGACTAAACCTTGCTCAAGAAGCGCAGGGAAACTCCAATAAGGCTGACCCTATTGTTTCCTTGTCTGTGACTCGGTCTAATAATAATCATTGAACATTTAACAAATTAATATTATTCTTGATCATGATATAATTAAAGATTATGATCCTGGTTATTTATCAATAAAGCATTATTATTCTAAATCAAAAGTCCTGAACTTAAACTAAAAATTAACTTCAGTATCGATTTGTCTCAATTCTAAGCGCTATTTTTTAAATTTGAAAAGTTTTAAGAACAAGATAGAGGTTGGCAGCGTGGTTTTAGCCATTGGTCAACATGGTTTTAATACTTATTGCTTAAAGACTCAAAGTTGATCCTGTTCGTGCCTTTGGATGTTCTGTGTGCTTTATTGTGACAAACCATTGGTGGAATAATGTAATTGTTGTCTTGACTCGTTTATGGTGCTATTACGTATTTTCAATCAGGAGAAAGGGATTGATGACTGTTCGTTAGTGATGTGTTCGCCAAGTTGTGAAATAGTGCTACTTTGGTGTTTCAATAGAGACATAACATATAACTTGGATATATTGGTAAGTTTTGAGAATTGATTGTACGTATATCACATAACCTAAACATAAGAATCAAAAGAAAATTAAATTATCTTCCAATTAATTTTTTTATAAGTCTTACCGTGTGGTATATGCAGATTTTTGTGAAGACTCATTTCAACAAATACTTTTTTTTTTAATTTCACTCACTTTGATTCAGCCCAGCATAAAAATAAATTTTGATAGGTACTGTGAAAATGTTTTCTTTTCTTCGACTGATAACTTTTAAAAATTGTTTTCTTATTTTTAATATACACAGCAACAATTCAATAAATCGAATAATAACAATTTTTAATAGCCTACTGTTTTTGGTATCAGCCTTGGCCTATTAAAGATGTAGGCCTAGGCCTACTCACCTAAATCACAAGATACCACTCGACCATATGCAACTCGCATAGCGTGCGATAATTAATGTATTTATTACAATTACACTATCGCAGCCTAATTGACTTATCTTCCATGTGTATACATATGAATAACAATGTTTATGTAAGTTGAAATCAATACTAGGTCTATTGTTAAACTTAATTATTCAAACATATTTTTTAATATAGAAGAATACAATGAATACCTATGGGATGACATTTTGGAGAATAAAGGGATTTAGGTGAGCATATTTTTAATTTTATCTAGAAACAATATTAATACTGATGCTATTAAATTTACAGAATTATGTTGCTTTTTGCATTAAAGATTTTTTTTTAAATTGATAGTTATTAGACTGAGAAAAAAAAAGTATTTTTACAGTACCGGTAGTATGTTACACATTTCATGGATGTCTACCCTTAGTATACGGAGTATGACTATTCTCAAACCATCAAACACATGTGATTATTTACGTTCTTCACTAGAATATCACCAAAATTAGGCTCAGTTTTATATAGTTCCGTGCATAAAACCCGAATGGGTAGTAAGATGCGGTGCTAATAATAATAATATAGTTCCATTGTGTAGTGATCAGGCTTAGTTTTATTTTATTGTATTAAACAAATATGTTTAAAAAAATTTCAACGGCCTTAAATCTACGTTTTTAAGAAAAGCATAAAACAAAAAACCACACCATGATGCGATGCCTGATTTGAGCTCAAGTACAGTAGCCCCATGGCTTCTTTGGTGCTGACTGACAGTTCACAGCTGACTTCTGACAGTCAACAGTTAGGTATATACCTAAATTTTGACTGTCAGAAGTGACAGCTGCTAAACACATGTTTTTTGCAGATCATATGGTTCGGCGTAGGGATACATAATTTGGTCTGGTAGCTTTTCAAAGCTGTCAGCTGTGAGCTGTCAGTCAGCACCAAAGAAGCCATGGGGCTACTGTACCTGCCTGAGGCCTTGTGTTTCTATTCGAGGGGCTCTTTAATTAGGCAACAAATAAAAAATGCTTGGTTTTTTTTTTGCTGATAAAATGTTGCCAGTTGTTGATGTTGTATTGGCAGACTCCTTGAGGTACACTGCAACTTGTCGAGGACTCCCTAGATGAACACTTACATACCCTCCAACATGTTCACCAAACGCAACATGCTGTACTTGGTCGTGTTGCTGGCACTGTTCTGT
Organism: Timema bartmani; assembly: GCA_902151455.1. NCBI lineage: Eukaryota > Metazoa > Arthropoda > Insecta > Phasmatodea > Timematidae > Timema > Timema bartmani. Next base: position 13,697 of record CABFWB010006388.1, read on the forward strand.
ATCGGGATCTTCACTCTTCACAGCCAACTGTTGGACAGCGAGGAGAGGGCCCACTTGTTCAGGACCAGTAGCGTGCTCCCAGAGGAGATCGTCAAACTGTATAACTACACGGAAGGTAACTCTAGGGGTGGCCGCGGGTCTCCGCTCGGGCGTCAAGACTGACAATCATTTTGGTTTGAATCCCAGTGGGGTAATTTTTTTTTATTCGCCTTATGTGAAAACAGTATGAGCACATCTGTACTGGAGGTCTTGGGTTCAATCCTCGGTCCCGGCACAAATTTATCTGATTGCCAAACCCTTCCTTCACCTCTGACAAGACGTGTATTAATCACAGCTTGTGAATGTGAGGAATGCCAGGCCTCCACCATGGTTCGGATCCCACGTTAAACTGTAGGTCCTCCATTTCATCTCACAATCACCCTACCATTACACATTAGCTTAAGTGTGTATAACCTGAACGGGTAGTAAGACATGGTGTTAACAATCGACAATCAGTATGAGTGTACCTACATTGTTCGAATACAATCTCAGGTGCTGATAACCCGGTGCTACACTTTAGCTACTACTCGTTATTTACTGGTAGGCCTACGGTCGTACAATCATTAAAAAGTGATCGTGTGATCTTTATTCTATTCTCAATTTTTGAGGAAAGTGATATTTATCACAATATTTTGTTTAATAAACTACAAATTTGTTCTAAACTGTTAATTCAACAGTTTTTGAAATATTTTATTATTAGATTAGATTCAGAAACTTAGCCTAGTAAAACATTCGACACGGATTTATTGGAAACAATATCATTGTGAGCCTAAAACAAATTATTCAATTCTGATCGGAGCCTATTTTTAAACTCAAATAGGCCCTATTCGATCTTTTTTTTTTAATATGAGATTTGAGTTGAATTCGGTTTGAGATTAATGGATTCGCACCTGGGCTTAACGGGTAGCCTACACTTTTAATTACAGGAGAAATCCAACTCTTCGGACTTAAAGACTTCACACTTAAAGACTTTACATTGAAAATAATTCTAATGGGGGATGTAGGAAACACGAGAAAATGTAAGTGTTTTGAAGTTTTTTAGTCAAAATAAATCAAATATTGCTCTACTATAAACATTTAGTTTAATTTTCTTCACATGGTAATATCAACAGTTGTTGAATATCTGTGAAGGGTGTCCTGGAATTTAATGGCAACTTTTTATCTTCATTTAAAAAGTTTCTCGTCTAATGCCGCCATTCTCATGACAGATATTCAACAAATGTTGATATCACCACGCGAAGAAGATTAAACTCATGTTTCTACTGAAACAATATTTTATTTATCTTGACCAAAACAATGTTTTGATTAAAAAAACACTGACATTTTCTCGCATTCCCAGCATCACCACCATAGTTAAACACACTAAGAATGTAAATACACTTGTAATATTTTTATTTGCTATTGTGGCAACACGAATTTTCAAAGAACGGGCTTCCTATTAAAATCGGACATTACTAGATGGTCGGTAATTCAATCCAATATTCATAGGAAGGAGCTTTTTGAAAATACAAAACACATTTGGTTGCTGTCAACATTGTAACACCCTCTTCGTTGGCTGCATGGTCTAAGGCGCTAGTCTCACATCAGACTAGACTCCGGATGACGGGGAGATTGAGGTTTGAATCTTGGTCGGGTGTATTAAGGGTGGTTTTTACAAAATAGTTTTCCACTTTCCCTCCACTCAAATATGGATACACTTCTTTTAAAATATAATATCCATAATCCCTAAAACTATTAGCATAATTAGTACATAAGCATATAACCTGAATGGTTAGTAAGACGTGGTGGTAAAAAACAATAAAAAAATTTGATAATATTTCACTATATTATTATTATTGTTATACCTCAGTTTTAGCTTCTTTGGTGCTGACTGACAGCTCACAGCTGACAGCTTTGAAAAGCTACCAGACCAAATTATGTATCCCTATGCCAAACCATATGATCTGCAAAAAACATGTCTTTAACAGTTGTCACTTCTGAGAGTTAAAATTTAGGTATATACCTAAATGTTGACTGTCAGAAGTCAGCTGTGAACTGTCAGTCAGCACCAAAGAAGCCATGGGGCTACTGTAATATCTATCAAAAGTGACAACTGCAGATCCCATGGCTTGGTGCATGAATACATGAAAGCAGATCTCGTAAAGTTTCTGGCTATCAGAAAATTGGAAACTCCACTGTAGTTGTGCTGACACAAAATATATAGACCCGCCTCGGTGGCGTAGTTTGCTAACGCGCCAGTCGTGTTAAGCCCGACCACCGAGGACGGGAGGTCGAGGTTCGAATCTCGGTCGGGTGAACTGGGGGTGGTTTTTCCTAAGTGGTTTTCTACTCTCCCTCCACGCAAATGCAGGTTCACTTCCTCTAAATTCAACCGTCCCAATTCCTAATCTATTAGTGTAATTAGTAATTAAGCGTATAACCCGAACGGGTAGTAAGACGCGGTGCTAAATAATAAAAAATATATAGGCCTATGTTTGTTTTTTTTCTATAGATCTAGAGGTGCCTATTAAGAGTGGGGGTTATTAGTGCTTGCGACCCTATTGTAAACTTTCCACTCGGACGCCTCCTGCTTTCTTGCCGTGGGGAAACTAAATGTTGACCTGACGGTGATTCACATTAAATCCTCAACGCTCTCGACCTTGATCGAGGTCATCAAAGAATGTTAATAAGGCATCATAATAACACACCAACTCAAACATAAAATTGAGTAACGTTGATAATGCTATGACACAACAAACACAATGTGCTATCAATCTAGCATTTAATTTCATAAAATAACACTAACAACTAATCACTTTTGATGTCATAAATAGCTTTTTAATCTACTTCATTAGATCAGGTGTTTATTTTAACAATAACACATTAAATGTCCCTTGTAAACCTTGAGTCGTAAGAAACTCAATCACAGTTCTGTATGTTCAAATAAATTTTTATTTATGTTTTGAATTGATATTGTTTAATAACTGTCACATGTTAACTTTTTAATTAACGTTTGTTCTTAGTATGAAGCAATGCTACAACATAATCAATGTTCGTGAGTTAGTGACATATTTTAGTAGCCTACATAAGAGATTTTAGGGCTATAACCATAATTTTGCTGAAGGGGTTGGTTTTATATGCGGGGGCCCACGGTGAAGTCCTCCCTCTAGTCCCCAACAGGAGCCAGTTTTTTTTAAAATCATAAAAATACATTTGAATCAATTTAAAGGTTTTTAAAGAAAATATTATTAGTGTTTTAAGTGTCATGAACTATTTTAGACTCCAATAAGTTACTTTTTAAGACATTGAGGAAGAAACCTTTGGGTGAGACAGGCTCTTAATAGGCCTGAATGGAACTGTAATACTCGCCTAAACTATGCTTTATCCGTTGGGTGAGAGGGGGTCTTAAAAGGCCTGAATGGAACTGTAATACTCGCCTAAACTATGCTTTATCCGTTGGGTGAGACAGGCTCTTAAAAGGCCTGAATGAAACTGTAATACTCGCCTAAACTATGCTTTATCCATCGGGTAAGACAGGCTCTTAAAAGGCCTGAATGGAACTGTAATACTCGCCTAAACTATGCTTTATCCGTTGGGTGAGAGGGAGTCTTAAAAGGCCTAGAGATCTACCAAGTAAGTCAGATCTATTATCTGGCGCACAGGTTACGGTGATCTGAACGGCCCGCTGGTGAAGCAGGAGGACCCGCGGCTGGTAGCCAAGCTCGCCACCAAGTTCCTGATACCCCCGAAGCACAGGGATGTGCCCTACCACCTGGAGGACCCCTTGGTGCACGACACGTCTATGGGGCAGGCCGAGAAGATCATGAAGTTGCTCAACTACAAGGTAAGGACCATTCACCCCCTTCCTTCTCCGATCTACCTCCATAGTTTTACTCGTGAAATGTTCCCGCATTTGTGTGTAGGTAGAATAGGAAATCAATATCCTCTTTGGTGGCCGTATGGTCTAAAGTGCTACTCTCCCAATAGACTAGACTGCCGAAGATGGGGAGATCGGGGTGTACTGAGGGGGGTTTTACACTCTCCCTCCACACAAATGTGGGTACACTTCCTTCAAATTCAACCTTCCTAATCCTTAACACAATAGTGTAATTAGTACATATATCATATTGTTTCAAAACAAAGCTTGTTATATGTCTATGCCTCTAATCATGTTTTGTCTATGTTTTTTTAAAAAAATTGTATGTTCTTTGTATTCTTTGTTTTGTTAATTGTCGGCATTTTTTGTGGCTCGGATTTAAAAGACAAATTAAATAGTGTTTATGTACAATGCTTCTTTATCTTTACTTAAATATTACATTAGGTAGCCGATAAATGACATTATGGCGACCCGTGACAGGACGTTTAGGTGGAGATAAAAGAGTTGCTGTTATTTAAGAAGAAAAGGGCCGCCATTAGAGCTTCTTTCACGAAGATTGTGAAGACCACAACAGATCTGTTTTCAGTTGATGGAGAGAAGGACTTAGTGACCGTTGAAACAAATCACCAGCTGTTGCGAGGAAAATCAACTGAACTTGCAAACCTAGATGAATTGAGTGCCGAAATAGCTAGTGCAGATGAATACAAAGCTAATTGGGAAACTATGTGTATTCATATTGGTACATGATACCGATGTAGAGTCCGTAGCCGGTATTTAAACCAATTATAGAGGTAGACATTGTTCCAAAAGTAAGTGTAAACTCCCCAAGATCGAATTTAAGAAATATGGGGGTGACATAACAGAATGGTTGAGTTTTTGGAGCCGATTCGCTAAAATTGATGAAGATGAGGATTTAGATGCAGCTGACAAATTCCATTATTTGATTCAGGCCACTCTAACTGGTTCAAGGGCTCGAGAAGTGCTCGAAAGTTTTCCTCAGACTCGAGTAAAAATTATCCTAAGGCTATACAAAGTTTAAGATCTCATTTCGGACGCGATGATTTATTGGTCGAAGTTTATGTGCGGGAACTATTGAAGCTGACTCTTCAGAGTTTTGTTTGATGGGATGCTGTTATCTACTATGTATGACCGTTTAGAAGCTCAACTGAAAGCACTCGAGACTTTGGAAGTCACCTCTGATAAGTATGCGGCAATGTTATATTCAGAAAGAATCATTTCAAGACTCGAAATATGAATCACTGGCTTTATTTGTGGACGCCAAAGATGTTTTACTTCTGAAAATACGGATATCGGAACGGAAGGATGTGTCAGATTTTAGGTATCCAACCTTATTACTTTCTGATCATCCATTAGTCACCAGATTGATTCATGGGACACATGTCAAGGCAGACCTTGTGGGAGTGCAGGGTCTTTTGAGCTTGTTTAGAGAAGGTTCTGAATTGTAAATGGTAGGAGAGAACCGTTCACTCTCTTGTTATGAAATGCACTGTGCGCAAGCGATTTGCAGGCACACGTTTTTATCGGTCTGTGCCACCATTACCTGAAGACAAGAGTGTGTGACACTGTAGTGTTTGAAGTCACAGGAGTGGATCTGGCGAGTCCACTTTACCTACGAGATGGAAGAAAAGCCTGGGCATGCCTTTTTACGTGTGCAGTGTATCGTGCCGTCCACCTGGAACTAGTATCTCCATTGTCTTCGGATGACCTTCATACAGACCCTAAGGAGATTCGTGGCTCGACTTGGAAGACCGTCTGTCATATACAGTGATAGCGGGACTAACTTTGTAGGTACAGATAATGCTTTTTCACAATAAATGCTTTCAGCTCAGCACAACGAATTGTTAGGAAATTCAGTCCTCCTGCCGCTCCATGGTGGGGCGGTTGGTGGGAGCCCTTATTGGCATGATGAAATCCTTGCTTTTGAGAGTACTTGGAAGAGACCGGCTGACTTTTGAAGGACTGACAACTGTGCCATGTGACTGTGAGGCTATAATGAATTCACGACCTTTGACCTATGTATCAGATGATACTGACAGCCCGACTCCATCGACACCGGACCTCAAAGAAGTAGGAGTGCCTGATTGTGACCAATTGGGGACAACTGATCTGAAGAAAAGGTCAGGATACTTGCAAAAACTGCGTGAAGTTTTGAGGAAGAGGTTCTGCAGTGAATATCTGGGTCAGCTAGCTGCAAACTCAAAGAGCAAGAAGGAATATCCTTTAAAGGTTGGCGAAGTAGTTCTCGTCGGGAGTGACAACCTCAAACGACTGGACTAGCCCTTCGCTGTAGTAGAAGAGTTGTACGCTGGACGTGATGGAGTTCAACGACTGTACAGTCTCGAAGCAACAGAATCAAACTCAAGGCCTAAAGGTGCGCGCTCTAGCTTGTCGAATGTGCCGACAGATACTTCTTTAGAAGAGGGAGATCAAAAACCTTCAAAAGAGAGATTTCTGGACAAACGAACCAGAAAGGGTCGGAAGATTACTACTCCAGCACGATATTTAATATAGTGAAATTATTACGTTTTGTGTTTAGGTGTTAAAAGAACAATGACTCGAATACTCTGAACTTTGTCAAAGTGATATTGTCTATGGGAATTCCTTTAATTTGTGTTGTTTTGAGTTGGAAACTCAAGGTGGGAGAACATAGGTGTGTAATTCGAACGGATGGTAAGATGCGATGATATTATAACAAGAAGTATTCCCTTAATGTGGCTAGTAGCTATAATAGACCTAGACAATCTAATCTAGGTTAAGGATGAGGTGGGTGAGTGTGAGGTGCTAGAAGTGGCTATCAGGGATTTAATCTATTCAACTCAAAGGTACAGGATACAACGTTGTATTGCCGTTATTTCAGTGCTGGTGCTTAAAGTGCCATAGAAAGAACTCTTTCAAAAAAACAACTAAAACTAATTTGTGTGTGTGTGTGTGTGTGTGTGTGTGTGTGCAGAAAAATGGTTTCTTCATAGAGTGCGGTGCGCTGGACGGGGAGACACGTTCCAACACGCTCGTGTTTGAGCGTGAGCTGGGTTGGAATGGGCTGCTCATTGAGGCTGACCCTTTCAATTTCGCGAGCATGGTTACTAAAAACCGAAAGGCTTATCTCTCGCCCTCCTGTCTCAGCATCAAGTCCTACCCCAATATAGTAAGTACTACCCCACAAGGTTAGTTCACTACACCGACCAGATACAAGTACTACCCCAATATAGTAAGTGCTTGTACTTGTTCCAATAGTTACAAGATAAATAACATTTTTATGGAAAAAAAAACACCATCTTTTAGTAAACAAGACTAAGCCAAGTTACTGTATAAGTATCTATCATAGTTTTGAAGTTAGAGCTAAACCCAACGAATCCGTATCTAAGATTTATTGATTTTCGAAATTTCGAGTCAAATCAGAATCTTCCAATATTAAGATTCAATCTTAACAAAATTCGGATCTGGATTTCAAAATTTCAATGGTTTACACAGGCTTGGCAAAAAAATAACTCAGTTCACACTTTACACTGCTGACACTGGACAAAGGGGTAGTGGTTGCCTATTTAAGAAAAGCCAATTGCTACCGCCCAATCCTTGGCGTTCTCTCAGAACTAATCAGGAGGGAGTAAGAAACTTAACTTTACAAGATTCATTTTTAATAAAATTGAAATTTATTTCCTCTGTACCAACCTTTGTAAAATGTGTGCAGTATAAGTGTGGACCCTACGGGAGTCTCACTCTCACTCTCACTCTCACTCTCACTCTCCCTACAGGTGTCCTTCCAACAACTCCACAACATGGGGAAGATCTCCAACTCCCCTGTGGGACAAAACAAACCCGGCTATGTGGATGTACAATGTTTCCCTTTCTACACGTACCTGCTCGCTCTCAACCGCACGCTCATCGACTACTTCAGTCTGGACGTGGAGGGTAATGAGCTGGACGTGCTGGAGACCATTCCCTTCGACAAGGTGGACATCCAGGTGAGATATTGGACAGGGTGGACGTCCAGGGGAGATATTGGACAGGGTGGATGCCCAGGGGAGATATTGGACAGGGTGGACGTCAAGGTGAGATATTGGACAGGGTGTACGTCCAGGGGAGATATTGGACAGGGTGGACGTCCAGGGGAGATATTGGACAGGGTGTACGCCCAGGGGAGATATTGGACAGGGTGTACGCCCAGGGGAGATATTGGACAGGGATGTACGTCCAGGTGAGATATTGGACAGGGTGTACGCCCAGGGGAGATATTGGACAAGGTGTACGTCCAGGGGAGATATTGGACAGGGTGTACGTCCAGGGGAGATATTGGACAAGGTGGACGTCCAGGGGAGATATTAATGAAAAGAGGAACAACCCGGCCCATTAACCTTTGTACTTCTGTTTCCCTTGGTTTATGGGGGCGGGGGCAGGTGATGTTTTCAAAGGAACATTTACCGACCTAAATATGAGAGTTACTAGAGCCGATAGCCCAGGCGTGTTAAGTGACAAAATTAATAAGAAATAAAATTTCAATAATACATGATGTATTGGATGAGGCCTAGTGCTATATTCTGACCCCTGTCCTTGGTCCCACACAAATGTGCTTCCGTGGTCGTCTTTATTGTGTCTCTAGAGGTTTATTCCCCCCTCCCTCTCCCTCCAAGTACCCTCTCGGATGCTTTCAGTCGATTAGTCTCACATAGACTGGAAGATAGAGGTTAGAATCTATACTTAGTGCAATGGGTTGTGTCTCCTCTTTCCTCGCTGTCCTCTGAGCTACCTTCCTCATCCTTACCTCCGCAGTAACTTAATAAAGTGTATTTGTTCCAGACACTGTCAGTGGAGTTTGTCCACGTCGCCAAAGGTAAGGAGTACCTGCAGATGTTCATGGAGAAGAAAGGTTACGTTGTTGACAGCGAGGTGACCCACTCGGACAACCTCGCCAACGACTTCATCTTTGTCAAGAGCACGCTGAGAGCGTTGGACCCTTAGCGGACGCTTCGCTCTCTTGTTATACTACGCTGACACTGTGCCATTGTTGAACGAGCTTTAGTCTTCGGTTACAAGCTTTAAAAGCTGATTCGTTGGAGTTTTTAAAATGTCTGGGGGACGGAAGTCTTCTACAATCGGTTAAAAATTCCCCATATTTCAACGCTTTCTTTCAAAGATCAAGTATAACACAAATAGATTTAAAGTATCAAAATTTTAGAAATGCTACACACAATTTTTGCGACTTAGCTGTACATTCTGTCCCAATAAATGATATGGAGTGGCTGTTTCAAGCATTTGTTATCTGTCGACCATCATCTCGCTAAATGCTGGGACATTCACAAGAAGAATAAGTCGAATCCACTCTTTTAATAATTCAAATCTCAAATGCGGGTCTGAATTTGAATCTTGGGGAAAAAAATTATGAAAATCGCAGGAAATATAAATATAATGTAATAATATTAAAATACAAATAGTAATTAAATGTTAACATTCTTTTTTTATAAGACATTCGTTATAACATTAATGTATTCAGTTAAAACATTAAGTTACTGCTCTGGGGTTTGGTTGTTAAGTTCGTCTCATATTTATTATAGATTCTGAACCACCAGTAAGCTGTATTAGAGCTTTAAAACAAATTTCAATCGGGGCAGAGGAGTGGGGGGGGGAATTGAATCTCGAATCTTTAAATTACCAAGATCCTTAGATATTCAAGGGGCCCATCTCTGGTTTTTATCATCCTTACTTGTAGCGGGTCTTCCAAATACATATTCATGTCTCTTGAAAGTGAAGATAAGTTCACTTAATAATTAATTAATGGAGTTGTGCGAAGCTTCGAAAAGATCTTCAGCTTCAGCTTGACTTTGAAAAAAAAAATCCAGTTTTGTCACTAAAAAATACTGACAGCTGACCTAATTTATGTTCAATTATCGTCATTGCATTTTTGTACATTACAAATTCTCGTATGGCATAGTTTGAAGTAATAGAATTGATTGGAATGATAATAATTTGATTTATCGGATTAAGATTAAATATTAAAAACAATAACATATTTTCTAAATTATTTTAGTGTTCAAAGCTTAAATAAAAAGCACAACAAATTAATTTTTTCGGGTATATAACAATTAACAAACAAATATTCAAACTTTAATTCGATTTTGAGAATATTTCTTATATTCGAATCGAATTAATTTTGAATTTGAAAAAATTTAACTTTGCACCCCTTTAATGAGCAATTAATATATTATTTCTTGGTAAATAAATGCTTGGAAGGAAATGGTAAATACCTAACATAGTTGGAAACATAATTTATATTTTGCGATATTTGTTTGTGACTTACAACGAAGTGAATGTGTCTCCGTTTTCAAGTTGAATCTTCCTCTTGTGGCAGCGACGATCTTAGACCAACATGAATGTCATTCTGTCAGCGACAGTTATTCGATGACTTCTTTCGTCCAGTAGCGTAGCAAGAGAATTTGATACTCAGAGCGGGGCTATCGATTTTGGCACCCGCTACACGGTGGAGAAACCAAATTCCTATAAGAAGCTTGTTGTGATACAAATTGATAAGAATAAAGAAAAAGGAAAAATAAACTGTTAAGAGTAAATTTGATGAAGAAAGCCCACCCAGGGAAAGAGGAAAAATGTGTGAAGAATCCAATGCATGAAGGTGACATCTTCTTTCTTTCTTCTGTCTTCTATAGTAGAAGTTGTCACACACAAATAGAATAATATTTCGGCACTGTTGCCTTTAACAAACACAAAGATAGAAGAAGAAATATATTACACAAAAAATGTATTCGTATTAAAGTGTATTCCCTCTTCTCTTATTTGATAAAGGCAATTACGGTGAAATATTACTCTATTTGTGTTCAAATTAGTGTTTAAATGCGTGTGCGCTGTCCCTCGATACACCACTGCTTTTGTCTCGATGAAAATATAATCGCTCAAGTTTATTTATAGATATTACTACAGTTAAAAAAAACAACCACAACTTCCAAATGACAACACTGTTAGTGCAAGTTTAAAGTGATAACAATTAGGTTGTGTGATGGAAACTTATCTCCTATGATATTTTGTGATAAAGGCAGATTGTTGATAAATGCAAAAACTTTGATATATATAGAGAGATGACGGAATGAATACCTTGTTAATTAGAGTTTGCGAACTTTTGAAACACATGTCGGCTTTGACGCTTATATGAAGCTTTGCCAATAAAAAAGTACTTACAATTAAAATAATCTATGGCCGATTTTTGCTATCCTTGAAGGGTTATAAATATTATGTGGAATTAGGAGTAACTGAATTGCACTTGTGATAAGTAACTTGATTTATCAGATTAAAACTAAATATTACAAACAATTGTGAACTAAAACAATTTTCCAAGTAAACATTGGAAGAAATATGCGTTACCGTTGTTTGCGTCGTTAACAAAGAGTTGAACATTATTGGCAAGGTTCTACCTACTGAGATACCCAGGTTGACATCCCAAAATCTGGAGGAGCTGTGTGATGTGCCAAAGAGCTGAAAATGAGTTGTTACCACGATGTTCTAGATAAAATCTCAATATTGTTAATTTCACAGATCCTTTAACTATTGTTTATAATTTATAAATGGTTTTGCAGCTATAAAATTGCTCATTGTTGTATTATTTTGTGTAGTAGTAGGCAGCTTTATTGAGTCGTGCACTAACCCCTAAAAGGAACGGATACATTTTCCAGCCGTTGGGTAATAATTTATTTCATTATAGCTTAAGTAAGATGTTGTCATTGTTACCAACAATAAAAGTTTCCCTCTTTGGACAAATGTGTCCATGATTGTTTGTTTACACACAAGATTTATTAAAATATAAATGCTATTACAATTTTACGCTATCTTGTATTACTACTAATCCCCCGGTATTACAAAAGAATCGAATCTCAATAATATTTGAAAATTTGTTGGTCGCATTTTACTAAACTGACCCGGAAACAGTCGATGACGTTAGTCGTATGCCGCGGGTTGTAATAGTAGAGAAAATAAACCGCTTTTACAAGGTCATGGCAATTTTGTTGTGAATTTTTTTATTCCTTGAATAGTAAAAAAAAAGTAAGCGTCAATTTGGGTTCGTAAGTGTAATTTTGTGAAATTTGGCAGCAGTTTTTCTTAATTTTCCCTATTTGTTGTGAATATATATCATTTATTTTTTTCCCCTCCAGAGCGTTGGCAGCTATCTTTTCATCATATATTCCTATATGGTGTTGAAATGTTCAGTTTCTTCATATGAGCCATAGGTTGCACTAGTATTTAGTCTCTTATGTCGGTAGGGTGTACTAAGGTTGTTTTTTCCAAAAGGGTTTTCCACACAAATGTGGGTACACTTCCTCTAAAAATAACCTTCCTCATCCCTAAAACCACTAGCGTAATTAGTTGAACCGTACAACCCGAACAGGTAGAAAGACACGATGCTACAATAATTGCACCATAATTCCTGTTTTACCTTTTGAACTCTCCAATCTGCTGGGGCTTGTTTTGAAACCCTTTTCATGAGGCGTGTTCCAGGGGCTAACTACCCTGTCGTAATGTCGTAAACAATAAACTTGCTGGCCTTAGGGTGAAGTGTTCGCCTCACGACCCGATACCCAGCCAAGGACGACTGATTTTTTTTTTTTTAGCGGTGTAAAAATCTGTAGCATAAAATCCTTCAGAAGGGAGGTAAAGTCGTCTGTGACTTGTAAAAGAACCCTGGAAGCTATGTGGNGGTGTAAAAATCTGTAGCATAAAATCCTTCAGAAGGGAGGTAAAGTCGTCTGTGACTTGTAAAAGAACCCTGGAAGCTATGTGGAAATACCTTTCCCCGCAAAATTGGTAGGCCCTTTCACTCTCGCTCATAGAAATTACTGTGTGCTGATATACTCATTCGGTTCAGAAATGTACGTTAAATATCTCAAATACACGAAAAAATTAAATTAGACTGATGGAGGGGGGGTCTCTTTTCATATTCCGTCAACTGAAGTTTTGGGTATAAAATGAAGATTTTTATTACCCGGTAATTTCTTTATTTTGAGATGGCGGCCATTTCTTGATCTTCCAATGGCCCAAGTCTTGTCTGATTATAAACAGCGCTAAGCTGCATACTCTAGCGTCACCTTAATTAGACACTAGCTCTTTCTGTGGCTAGCGCTATAAACTTAGTACGGATGGGAAACGTAGAACCAAAGTGTCCTAGAAGTGCAATAAGATTACTCTAAATATATAAGCCAAATACATGTTATCAGTAATGAGTTTTGCTAGAGCTTTGTTAATTGTTAAGCTTTTTCTTAGTGAAATTCATGTAATAATTCTTATGACTTGTTAATTAGTGCATAGCACTATTTGTTGTCAGCTTTTGTTGTTTAGCACACTTAGTTTACTAAAGTTATTTTCATAATGTGTTGTTTTTTTTTCCTTGAATGTATGCTTCCTCATTAGCACACACTCCCTAAATTAAGTCCACAGCGTTGAACATTTAGAAAGCCAGTTGACACCAGTTTTTGCGCATTGGGCGGTATATTTATAAATCCAGTTTTAAAAACATTGACTGGTCATTGCGTTGATGTGTTTATTGTGTGTTATTTAAAACACACCTCGTCATTCGTTAACAAAAAGTATGCTCTGGAATGTTCACATTGCACACAGAATTTAAATGGAGGAAAGCAACCTGGAGGTAAAATAAATTGGAGGGTGCAAAGCTTCCTAATGTTGAAGCCAAAGTTCAACCCTTACAACCTTCACAACTTGGAAACATTTTTCAGGAAGAAGACAATTTTTAAGTGTTACTCTGCACACTCTCACTAAAAACTGCTTATTTCTTACATATAAACATTGTTAGCTACAGCAACTAGCCAGTACTTTAAAACAGACTAATCATCAAATGACATCTTTAACTGCAATCTGAATCTCCAATTTACCGTCGAATCTGAATCTTGGGAAAAAAATTATCAACATCAGAGGAAATATAAAATACAAATATTAACTAAACGTTAACATTCTTTCTTATAATCCATTCATTATATGAATAACAATCGGATATTCAGTGATGTGTTAAATTACTGTCCTGGGGTCTGGTTATCGAGTTTGTACTATAATTATTATAGTTGGCTCTAAATCACCAATAAGAATTATTAGAAATCTTATTGCAGATTTCACTTGAAAAGTTGAAAAAAAAGTATGTATAGGTATTTTATTAAAGAATCGAGTCTTTAATTTAAAATTTCCTTAAATCTTTGATTCTCGAATATCCTTAAGGATTTGAGGGTCCCCTTCCTACCAATAACGTAAGCAGAGATTAATTCAGATATGTCTTCTTTAAAGAATATAGCACTTTTTTTTATCTAAACCTTTCTATTTGCCTCCTTACATTTAATGGATGGTTTAAATCTTGTGACACCCACAAACCCCTTGGCTTAGACTTTGCCTCACATTTACAAAGTGATCTTTGCCGCCGGCCCCCACCCCTCCCCGCACCCCACTGTTTTCCCCTCCAAAAAATCAATGTAAATTGTGACTTTATTAAACTTAGATTGCTATTTCTCTTGTGTATACATTATTTTATCTGGCATGTACTTGACAATTTGGCCGCTCTTCTACAATGAACACAAACATTACATGTATGAAATGTCACAAAATTAATGTGTCTCAAACTCTGACCCATAAGACCAAGGTTCGACCCCCTGAACAGGAGTGGATTCTACTCGGCAGTTGGAAGTTTACACTCTTCTTGGTGAATGTTGTTACAATCTCTTAAAATTCATGTAAACCCCCCTCCCCCCTCCCTTCTCAAACCCCTTGAACAAAATGTCATCAATAAACTTGAAACACAAGTCGCTGTGAGCATTTATAGCGACTCCAAGTAACCGACGATCTTTTCCTTGAATCAAGATAATACCCCTTGATAGATCTGCAATAAGAGTGCTAGGGTACCACATTCAATTTCTGTGTGCAGGTGTGTTTAGAAAAAAAAAGAATCAAAATAGTGTGAGCTACAGTCCAATTTTCATAGGAAGAGCGTTTTAGAAAATAGAGACTTAACTTTGTAGCACTCAACTTTGATAACACTTCACTAAATTATAATTACTTGATATGTATTGTGTAACCTGTGGAAACTCTTCTCTTCATCTTCTTATGTGGATATTGCCGCGGCAGCCGTTGCGATTGGTAGAGCATCTCGGGGTTAATTAGTTAATGGTGGGGGTGGAGAACTCAGCTGATCAAATAAGTAGAAATGTATGGAGTAGAAGTTGAAGTTTTATTTTAAATAAACATTATAGACATTTTGAACCACTTGTTACATAATGAGAAGAAAACAAATTACCTATTATATGAAAATGGATAAATTGTTAATGTTGTGGTCATTTAGCCGCATGGTCTTCATTGGTCTCCCACCCTTCTCTAAACCCTCCTTGACCAACACGAAAAGAAAGCAACTATTCGTACTTCTGAATATAGGCCTTATCTGTTCGCGCGCTGTGTTGCGTCTGACGCTTCCCTCCCACATAGGGTCAAACGCAGACGCTTAATCGGATGTGCTGATTGGCTAGCAGTTGGCGTCAAACCTCCCCTTTCCCCTGTGAGGCCACACGTGCATCTCACAGCTTCCGGGTACATATAAGATAAAGCAGTGATGCTTGAAATGAAAGGTAAAGACCTAAAAATGAGGTTAATGAATTGAAATTTAAAATATATATTGCTTACAACTTTGGTTAAGATTTGGACAACTTATAATTAACATTAAAGCCCACACTTTCTTGTAATTAAACATTTGATAGTAATATAGAGATTAAATTAGGCCTAGACGATTGGAAAACAATTATATATTATAAGTTAAGTACTTTCAGTATTTTGATCATATTAACATGTAAACAATGGCAAACTAATATAATTATATAAATGAAATTATCTAGAGCTAAAACCCCGACCACTTTACAACTGATGACGGCTACAGATAACATGGCCTCTGTATGAATACATGACATTAGATCTAGTAACTGTTCTAGCCATTGTAAAAGGACCTTCCGTTGGAAATTGTACTGTAGCAACCAATAGGACGTATCTATGCTCCGCGTTCATGCTTGTTCCTTGGACAGTCTCTGGCAAGAGTTCGTTCATTTAGGATATTGTTACAACTGGCCTTCTCATGGTTACTAATTTATGGACTAGTTTTAATTTAATGTAAAACAAATTACTAATGTATTAAAAAATGTACTGACACCATTAAAACATATGTTTATGTAAACCATTTTATTTTTAAAATATTAAACTGTTTGTTTAAAAAATATTGTCATTCACTTTTCTTTTAATTTGATGATACAAACCCTAGGTAGGACTAATTTTGACTCGGCTCGTCTTGATTGTCCGGGTATAACCCTGCAGCCCAGTGTTTGAATCCTGGTTGGGTGGTTTCCCAGACAACATTTCCTCCACTCTTTTTCTCTGCAAATGCTGGTATATTTCCTCTAAAGTTCTACCTTACTCATACCTTTTCAATTGGTGTTCTTAATGTATGTGTTTAACTCAAACAGGTACCGAGACATCCTAGTTAATATTTTATCCTGCCTATATTTTGACAAAGAAACTGTCTTCTGTTTGTTCTAACTGTCCAAAAATGTGCAGTCGTTGAGTTGCTTGCTGTTTGAGAATATTATGTATATGTCCTATCTGAATACCACAGTCGGATCTCTTATCCATCCTTCTAAGCCCTTGATTAACAGAGGACCAATACTTACTTACCATAGGGCACTAGTAACTCCATAGTTCATTGCCGCACTTACAAAAGTAAACCCTCTATCTTGGGCTAATTCTCTCCAGTCCACCTCATTAAATCCTATCCCTATCTTGAGCTAGTTCTATCCAGTCCACCTCATTACACCCTATCCCTACCTTGAGCTAGTTCTAGCCAGTCCACCTCATTACACCCTATCCCTACCTTGAGCTAGTTCTAGCCAGTCCACCTCATTACACCCTATCACTATCTTGAGCTAGTTCTATCCAGTCCACCTCATTACACCCTATCTCTTCCAGGTCCATTCTGATGTTATCGTCCTGTCTGAGTCGTCTCCGTGGTGTGAAGAGTTAGAGGTGAACCGCGCACACGTTCTCCCACTCCTTGTCGTGATGTCATCTTCAGGGCAGTCGGGTAGCTGAAGAAGGAACAACTCAAGGGATACCACCTCATTATCATGCCAAGTTTGGCAGCAATATTAAATATCTTAGTTTTCAGAAGGATCAACTTAATAGAAGAAAGTGTATACTAGTATTTAAGGAGGAGGACAAATTTAATCTGAAAACTTTTAAGTAATTTTCTCTGACTTTACTAACAAATATAAGGGAGCCGATGCGGGTGGATAAATATTTTTAATGCTTTTTTTTTTATAATTAAGTATTTAAGTTTAGCAATACTGTAGCTTGTATTTTATTAGTAGGATTTTTCTCGACTTTGTCGTTTTAATTCGAGTGTATTATATTTTAATTGTAACAATTTGTCATTAGTTGTCAGTATTTTAAAATTTTAGACATGCAATATAATAACTCATATTTCCGACAATGCTATGTATATCAACACCTTTACAATTACGCTTATAACGGGCAAGCCTTACATGGTTTTCTTTCATGTAATATTTCAACAATACAATAAGTTATTGCTCTAGATCGGGGGCTCCCAACTGGTGGCCCACGAAGTTTCTTGCGAAAATAATCTACTTTGGTAAAGTTTGGTGTTTTATCCGAGAAACGGAAAGTTTTGACTAGCGTGGGAATAAATCCATGAAAGCTCCAAATAATGTCTTCCTTACATTTGCTGTATTACATTGAGTTAGCAAAGAGTATATTTTTGTTCGAAAATTCGTTTGATGTGTAATTAAACATGTTTAAATTATCACTTAGTATTTCGTTCACAATTAAATACCCTTTTCTCATTTTTGCGTAGATTGACAGAAATTATCCGATTATATTACGGTCCGCGACCAGATTCCGAGGATTCAACTGTGGCCTTCTGGCATGTTTAAGTTGGTAACTCCTGTCATAGATGTACATCAAGTGATTTGATTTAGTTTTACATCCACAGGTGATCACATGGTCTTAACCTAATCATCAAGCCAATCTACTCTTATTTGCATGTATGGGGGAGGTTGAGATTTGATTCTCAGCTGAGTGTGATAAGGGTGGGTTTTCATAAATGGTTTCCTCTAGGTGTAGACAGGATCCCGAACCCTCGGGAAAATGTCAGGAATTTATCTATTCACGTTGGTCGGGCGGGATTGACACTTTTCCGAAAAGTTTTGTTTGAGAAACTAAACCAAGGAGCTCATGTTCTAGCAATTACTGCTGACTCATCACTGTTAATTTATTTTGTAGATAGTGTTCTTCTTTGTTATTTAGCAAACCTGGTGGCTGGGCAGGGGCGTCACGGCGGGGGGTTGTGGGGCGTCCCCCCTCTCCCCCAATGTTAGTTAAAAGCTTGAAAGTTGGGAATTTTGTGAGATTTGAGATCTGGAGTTGGGAAATTCTAGGCTTATTCTGTACCCCTGTATTCTGGCTTTCTATTATGAAAGTCCTTAACCACAGACTTGCACAGACAAATTTAAAATTTCCCAACTGTTGATCCCTACTCTACAAAAAATACCAACTTTAAAAATAGTCAAACATTTAAAGGAGATTCCTTGTTTAGTAGATTGTAGAGATCTTAGTTAGTCAAGTTGTCTAGTAACGGCCGGTGAGTGTATCCCGAGTGCGGTACGGAAACGAGTCGTAAGGGAACATGAGCTGCCCAATAGGGATATTTTACTCAGCCAGCAATGCTTGAAGTGGCAGCATTGTCAGCCAACGTTTTATTCATAGTTTAGTGTTTTAGGGGCCGGATGGTTACACCGTACTTCCTCCCACCACGGGTCTTCCCAATGGCCTCTTCCCATTGGGTTTGCCATCCAATGCCTTGAGCGCTGCATGACCTGCCCACAGTAACCTGAGAGATTTTATTACCCCAACAAAGTCTGATGATGGTTACAGGGTATCCAGCTCATCATTATGAAGTCTCCTCCAACACCCATTATCTTCATCCAATTTTGGACAAAATATCTTCCTTACCATATTGTTTTCTAACACCCTAAATTTCTTTCAGTCATTTTCGGTAAAAGGTCATGTTTCACACCCATAGAGAGCAGGTGAAATTATGGATTTGTATGTTCTGAGTTCATTTCTTGACACCAGGCGAGATGCTAACAACTTACTGACCTAGTAATAACAAGTATTTCCCGACTGTATTCTTTTCCTAATTTCAAATCTAACATTGCTATCACTAGTTAGATTTGTTCCTAAATATTTGAATTCATTAACCCTATTAAATGCTTTACTATTCCATGCCTTCCCTGGAGTAGTCCCTGCCCAGAGATCCGAATGGGGGGACTATTTTACTCCACAGCCATGGCATACTTTTTAGTGTTCCTTGATTAAATGTTTTTACGGTGAGAACTCATCACGCCCAACCTCCAAGCTGGAGGACCACCCCATTCGGCTGTCCGCGACTTCTTATTCAATAAGTTCGCAGCTACCCTTAACATCTGAAGGCCATATCCTCTATCCGCAACCTGAGGACGCGCTGTGTCGTGGATGATAAGGACCCACGAAACAGCTCCTAATTTCATTAGCATAATTAATGTATCTTTATAACCTGACAGGTGGTGAGAGGTGGGGAACAGGAAAGTGACTGAATAAACTGTCTTCAACCATAATGTTTCAAAATAATAAAACATAATTAAAATTAGAACAAAAATATATATATTTGATCCACTTCTTTACTACATACAAGCACAACAGATTTAAATCAACAAACAATACAAGAAATTATTTATGTAATCATTTTTTTTGAGAGATCACAGATTCTTAAACAAATAAATCACGATAATATTTATTTTTTTAAATATCAATAAGTGAAGTCGTGCCAGCGGTTGAGGAGCCTATTTGCTCCCTTCCCATTTGTATCCTTACGACTAACTCCGACTTGTTGCGGCATCAGGTGTGCTAAAATATCCCTTGCCCCCACCTTTCTAAAACCCTGGTGTGAAGTGATATATTTGTTATAGTCCAATTTTCATAGGAAGAGCCTTTTAGAAAATATAAACACATTTTTATTTTGCGGTCAACATTGATAACATTTTCATCTTCATCATCATAAACAATTTCCAGCCTCTCCAACATCTTCTTTCTCCTCACCCCCCCTCCATTCTCCTCACATGTCTGTACCACCTTAGTCGTGCCTTCTCTACACTGGCTATTCCTCAACTATTCCTCTCCATTC
>CABFWB010006389.1:0-33860 GCA_902151455.1 Timema bartmani
ATCGATCCGGATTAACGACGCTCCCCTGTAGTTTAATTTCATGTTGTAATCTAGCAGATTATAATAAAATACTTTAAACTATTGTACAAAAGTTGTATAAATAAGCACAGTACAATATTTGTTCAAGCATAAAACAACTAACAACATATATTCAGACTCGAAAATAATTAATATATTTGATTCTAGTTTGCTTCATATTGAAAAAGTGGGCTTCACATGTCACGCACTACTCATTAGTATGAAATGTGAACTCTGTTTGGTTTTTCATTGTTGAAGGACATATTGTAGTTTTCTGCTCTTGTTTGTCTATTCTTTATTCTTACATAATGTTTTTTTTATGCTACAGTAAACTGTCAGAAGAAACAATTTTCTGGTCCAGTTTAGTCATTGTTTTGGTAATGCCTTTAAAAATATTATTATTACTATTATTTTATTATCATTACTAATAATAATAATAAAATAATAATACAGCTTCATTGACAAAGTTAAGACTTCCGCCTTCTCTTACACAGAACAATAAACATAACTATTTAGGGAAAACTTATTTTAACTTTTGATGCCTATAATTTCTTGTAAATAATAATAATTTTTGAGATCTAGGATCAAGCATAGTTATTTGATACATGTCAAAGGTCCTTAGAAACCTTTATCACTTATCAATTATAACAATCATTTAGGGCTGGGCCGATAAGACCGTTTGCAGATATTACCGATGTCGTTATTTTGTTGCTGATATTGCCGTTAACTGATGCCGATTTAGTTGGGTTTTTTTCAAAATTGTAGAGTAACAATACTCAAAAACAAGAATTAGCTGATTTTGCCACTTTTATACCTTTCATGATAGTAGTAGGTTTGTTGAATAAAAGTTTAAATTAAAGTTTTAAACGTTAAAGTTGGTTAGATATATTTAATTCTATTGCTAGGCCTACTGCACTGTCATAATAAACAAGAATGTACATAATTACAACTAAATTAAAATACCAATACCAAAAAATAAAGAAAGAAAAAGCACAAACTTAATATTGTACACATAAGGAGAATACACCTAGTTTGTTTATAAATGAAGACCACCTATATATTATAAGAAAATATTTTAGCCCTGTCATATTAAACAAGAACATTCATAATCAGAAATCGGCTAAGCCCCTAATGGAAAAAATAGGGGATTTATAAAATATATAATAACTCTAATCCAAAACGAAATTTACTTAAAAAGAAAGCAAAATTCTGTGCGCATGCACTGGCCACGGCTCGCACTGAAAGATGTAGGTAATATTTAATTTTAGGTTGGCATACAACTTATATTCAATTAGAACGATGTTACTTATAGTAATAATATGATGTATTTTAAATTCTTTATAAATCCACAACATATAAAATCATACTGGCCCACCTAATATTGTTTTTGATAGTGTTTAACTTTGTTACTTGAGTAAATCTTTATTTCCAATATATTTATCAAGTATTTCATAATTTGAAATCCGCCTTAAGTTAAATCAAATTGAATGGTTTATTTTGTTTAGACTGGTTTAGAATGTTGGTTTTTGCTGTTTATTATAAAATAAAATATCTAACGCAGGATTAAAGAATATGTGCTTAAATGCAAACAACTGTATTTAAATATTTTTGTTTAAACTATGAATTATATTTTCATGATTTGATAATTTAAAATATATCTATTGATTTTGAATTATCCACGTAAAATACCCGCATGATAAAAAAAAAATTATCCTTAGCCAATTGTGCCAATATCGACCAATAAATCGAATCGGTTATCGACATTAGCTCAGCCCTACAATTTTTTTTTTATGATATTTATCTTAAAAGTAAAGATTTTATTATTATATAATCTTTACAATTTAATTTCTTTTTCATGCATCTTATTTCTTATTAAATATTTTTACAAAACAGCCATGTTTCATTTATACATTATCACTAGAACAAAAAGAATCTGAACCCTTAGCTCAGTCGGTAGCGTGTCTGTCTACTGAACTAAGATTCCCGGTTTCGATTATCAGCATGGCCAAAAAATGTGTCATTGGTGATATGTGAGTTTACCCTTTCACATTGATAAGTTAACAGCTGGGGATTGGATGTTGTGCCTGTCCTAGTCTTAACTTAGATTATAAGGCATACAAAGCTTTAACAGGTCTATCAAGCAGGTAGTGGAAAATATATGTCTTTAATACAAAACTGACACAAGCCACGGGCTGGAAACAGTAATGGATGTAAAGTAAAAACTAGAACACAAAGGCCATGTTGAGCACATTTACTATTTGGTAAATTGATTCACCCTAAGCTGAGACCCGATGTAAACAAAACCACGTGGAAGTGTATGCTCTTATCTGCTAGTGAACGGACTTGAACAGTATCCTTTCACTAAATAGTCCCTTCATTTGATTTAGAAATTATACTTTAAGCTTTGAAAGCACTATTTGAATACCAACAAACTCCTAACACAGCGTTAAGGGACCCTATAGTACAGTCCTTCTCGGCAGTGTTAAGTGACGGTTGTGAATGTTGAGTGCTCCCCGTATATTTATGACGTTTGCTGGGTCTGGCCTGAATTTTGTTAAACATAAGACAGGAAATTTAAAAGTATTAGAAAATATAAAAATTCTTAGTTATATACTTTGCTATGATACTGACTGTACATGGTCGCGCCTATTTAAAATATTGCATTGGTGCTCCACCAATCATGTATGTCCTTTGCGTAGTGATATGGAAATGTTTGTTTACTTCTGGTCTCAGGTTAGGAAGAACCAATAATAAAAATGGTCACAATGAAAAATTACTCATTTCTTAATATTGTTGCTTTATTTGAATTCCAGAAGTTTCGATATTGGGGTTTGAGAGCTAAGAATTAAGGTATCAAAAATTGTGATATTAAGGTTGATCATCGATTTCATCAAAATCAGTATGAATTGATAGTATCGAGATATTGAGGAATCAACTTTGACAACCTTGCAGCATGGTAAACATTTGTGCGGATTTAATTCCATTGTAAAATAGTACTATTTTAATATAGCATTGGACGAGTAATAACTTAGTCCTATATGATGGGTTTTTATTTACTTTGCAGGCTCATACATATTGTTCCAGTATGGCGATGTTTACCCACAACCTGCTTATCACAAGTAAACAGGTGAGTTATTCCCATCTATATATAATTGTTTAGCAAATCTATTTTTAAAATAGTCTCTTTTCAGTTTTGTATTGAGGCATACTTTCCTTTAAAAGGTTTTCAGATTTTTTAATCTTAAATGCATGTGAGTGTTACTTAAACTTGATAGAAGGGCTGGTCCATTTCCATTTGCTGATCCAGCAATCCTATCATTAGAAGATTACGCACAATTGGAATATGGAGGATTTGTCGGTTAGAATGTATAAGGGGTTTGGGGGTTGTTTACTGCTAAGTTATTATCTATGGTGACTCATGGCAGCTTGTAAGTGAGCCAGAGTGAGTGAAGCTATATTGCTAGGGGATAGATTTCAAGGTCAACACTTTGTCAGCAAAAGAAAATATATCTATATAAAGTAATCCTCTTTTTGCTTTATGAGTTAATTGTATTATATTTGGTACAGGAAAGATGGATAGTAACCTATAAAAGGAACATACACAATATGTCTTTTGCAATGAAAAGAAGAACATACTTCACACTTTACATACATTGTTGCCATTAGACAAAGAGGTAATCATGGCTGCCTCTTGAAGAAAATTGATTGTTACTGCCATATCCCTTGACCTAGGTTTCATTTTATCAAAAATCATCAAGGTGGTGTTTGAAACCCGCAACACAACTTATTAAAATAGGAAACCAAAAAACACAAATGAGAGGAAAAAGAAATTGGTAAAGAATGATAGGACACTTGGTTAGAAACATGTAAAAGGAATAATATAATGGACAAACACAGGAAATTGACATTAGAAATACAACATACAAAAAATCATCACATATTTTACCCTATAACACTTTGATGATAATAAATTTTTTTTCTGTGCTGTAGGGGTCGCTGGTAGTGTGGGATGTACGAACGGGCGTCCCTGTGCGAGTGGTAAAGCTAGGTCACAATGACGGCTGTGTGTTTGTCAAGCACATAATGCTGTTGAGAGACAGCGTGGCCTGCGACTATGGCAACCAACTGCGTATTGTGCATTTCCCTCTCATCACTGATAAGTGCGAGTGATAATAGTCTGCTCTCGACAACAAACATACACACTTTTGCCGTGATTGGCTATTTTACCAGAGTGTGGGGCTTAAAGATAACCAAATTATGGCTGCTATTTCAGTGGTCATGACTTTTTATTTACATATATTATATATATATATATATATATATATAATTATGTTGTACATTATTTGAGACTAAACTGGGGATGTGAATATTTGAGCTGGGCACTATTTCATGTCACAAATAGGGCTCTGCGAGTGCGAGTACTCGGATTTCAAGCTTTGAGTCGAGCTTGTCATTAAAACTCGTGATCAGGATCGAAAGTATTGTAGGCACAACATTTTCAAGCTTCCTTTTGAAGTACATACAAATCAATTTTTAAAATGAATGGTAAGTATAAGCTATTTAATTTAGACACTATCAGCAGTTTCACATGTAATTTATTCGGCATCTTAAAATATTGTTAAAATTAATGTCACGTATATTAATAACGAAATAGAGTTCAAACTACTTTAGACTGGTAAACTAATTTAATATTTTCATCCATTTTGAATTATCCTCAATTGAAGTTGCATTGCATAACAAGGCAATGAAAATAAAAATAGCTAAATTGATCACTAAATACTTGAATAATCATTATTTTTACTATTTTTATATAGTCCTTTTCTAAAATTATAATTTAAGTTAAAGTTTGTATTAATGCGTTCAACTACAAACTAGCACTAGTAACTACTTAATAATAGAATTATGTTGGTTAACCTGTCTAAAATTAGGTTTGATAAACATTGCAATAAATATTTGACCAAACTTACCATATTTAAATTAAAAAAGTATGAACATTAACTTTTATAAGCATTAAAAGTTGAATTGAAATCAATTTCTTAATAAGATAAGTCTCTAGTGTTAGCCTAGATAAGTGGCATGTGTAACTGACATAGAGGATTGATATTTGAACAAATGAAGTGATCATGGGAGATTATTACTTTAAGGACTGATAAACGAAATATAAAACATTTCAAATCTATAACTGCTTGTGATTCTTATGTTTTATTACAGGATGATTAGAGTTATGAAGGCTTATTTTGGGGGAAATATTAACTTATTAAAATGACAATATTATGAATTTTATTGTAATTGATAGTGTAATTTTAATGTCCTAAATACATGAGTGTTGAAAGTTTTTTAACTAATTTTTCTGTTATATTTTTATTCGAGAGTTCTTGTTTATTAATCATCTATTTTATTTATAATTTAAAAAAAAATATCTCAATTTTTTTTTTTTTCAAAAATGTTTACTATTTATAAAAATGAGTGTCATTCTTATTTCAGGAACATGTGTTGTTTTTATATATGTTTTCAAATCTCACATTTAAAAAATGTGGTATTTACATCTTATATTTGTTTTGACTGGTGACATTTTAAATCTAATCTTTTACTTTTGAAATAAATAAAAATATTCACTTAACATTTTAGAAATATGAATGAACTCAGCAGCTTTTTGAACTACTCGACCCGAAAGAAAAAAAAACTCAATCTCGCAGACCCTAGTCACAAACGTTTTATAAACAATTTTATCTAAACAATAAAAATGATTTAATAGAGTTAAATATTCTAATAATTAAGATTATTGTTTGCAATTGTAGGGCCAATATGCATATATCAATCTCAGGCTATTGTTATTTCCAAATATAATTCCATAGTGTATTGTTACACATTATGAATTTTCTCTGATCATAAAATGTTGGCGATTTTCTCAGTTGCTACAATTTTTTTCTTTTTACAATCTTGTAAAGACTTATTTCTTACAGTTTGTAGTAGGGCAGTGGAGTATGTATGCCAAGCCTTCGGCTCTACTTTTCAACCCGAACTCTGACTCCTTCATAAATGGCTAATGTATATTAATTAGTTAATAAATTCTGTCATCAAAGGAAACACATCTAAAGAAATGCTATAAGTGTGGAGTTCATGCATTACAAAAAAATAGTCTCTTCTTGCGATGAAAATGAATTTTTAACCAGATTTTATGTTCAGGTTAAACTCTCTGGCATCGCCATTTTCTTTGATAAAACTAAACACATGTTCTCAACCCATATTTTCAACTACCAGTTTGCTCAGTTGCTGATACTGACAGTTCATTGACCATTTGCACATTACACTCTGTTGGGTTTTTCCTACTGCCAATCTTAATTACACATTTCACAAACCATATCCAAACAAACAGAAGATTTTTGAAAAACATTTTGTTTTAGTGAGGAGAGTTTGAATGTAAATAGTATGATATAATAAGTTTCAAAATAGTTATAAGGCTGTGGAGTTGATACACCAAGCCTTCGACTCCTATATTTTTCTATTGTCAAACTCGGACACCTTCATAAATAGCTTAAGTATAGTAATTAGTAATAATATGGTCCACTACAGATGACCTCATGGTAATCTTTTTTGACATTATGAGTGTATATTTAAATAAACTTGTCAAAATAAATTAATAATACTGCTCCTAAAGAATGAAAAAAAGAGTATAAAATTAAAATGATTTAATTGTTATATATTGCTATAATATTTTAGGTTTTTTAAGCCGGAGTTGGTGAATTTTTACCGAAGCTTGAGTATCTTTTTAGATCTCAACTTAAAATTTGAGTACTCCCAGATTCCTAGAAAAAGGTATTATATAACCTTTGAAATTGAGTTTTTAAATATATTTATTTATTTTTGTAGTAGTTTTTTTCTTCACAATATATATATATATATATATATATATATGCCCCTAGTGATTTCAATTTTTATAAAACAAATAACTGACTACTGCCTTTTGAAAGTTAATAAAACTAGCATATTAATAGTGGATTGACTGATAAAAAAACAAAAAAAAAATCAGGGTGTTCGGAAACTCATTGCCCAAACTATAGTTTGTGTGAACCAAAAGTAATACAAAATCCCTATACACTTATATCATGCAATCTCTGCTAATACTGTTAAATTGTGTTCAAAGTTTTGGCGTAGAGCACCGAGAGAGCAAAGATGTGCAAGCATGCATGTACAACAGGTTGCATAGGAGTTAGGGGTGTGGCACTGCACATGCAATAATGGCAAGCACTTGCTGTAATGTAGGCCTGCTAATTATGACCCTCAGAACGTAATCTCATATGTAGATGGATTAGTGTGCTGTTTACTATTAATTGTGGTAAGTTCTACTGCCGTGCTCCAAGATGTTGAGGTGTGCAGTACCTTGCGCCTAACTCCTATGCAACCTGTTGTACATGCAAGCTTGCACAGCTTTGCTCTCCTGGTGCTGTATGCTGAAACTTTGAACACAATTTAATAGTATTAGCATTGTTTTCTGGATGTAAGTGTATACGAATTTTGTATTACTTTTAATTCATACAAACTATATGTGCAGTTTGGGCATTGAGTTTCTGAACACCTGTATAGGCATGACAACATTTAGATCTCAATCATGTGTTGGCCCAACTAGTTTCCTTGAATTCAGACCAGATAATAATAGTAGTAATAAATTAACTACATTTATTTGTACATTTGTTGTGTTTTTTGCATTTTCCTCTGGACAACTATTCAACTTTCCTTTTTTTTAAATAATCCTACCAATGACCAATGTATTATATTTAAGACTGAATGAATAATATGTTTTTAGGATAAGGCACCAAGAAACATAATTTTAATCTTTAATGTCTTCAAAGTTAGCCAGAATTCAGACTGTATTTAATGTAATTTCAGTTTTGGTGTATTTAAAATTCCAATTAAATACAAACTAAGATAGTATGTCAAAACCTTTTCACTTAAAAGAAAGAAATAAAGCGCCACAAAATTAATATTAAATAGATAATATACAACACATCAAAAAAAAACAAAGAAATTCTCAAGGCATACTATATTTTTCGTTTAAATTGTGTGATCATCAGCAGTTGGCAGTTATTTTTAAAGAACATGAACCCTAAAAATAAATGGCTTAGGAACTCAAAATTTAATTGGAATCTATTTATATGTTTAGGCTCATGAAAGTTTATATTGGTTCATAAAGGTTTTAACTTTTTTTAATTACATTTTATGCCTACTTTCTTTGACTTAGTTTTATATTGAGTCTATTTTGTTAAGGTGAGACAAATTTACTTTCCAAGAAGATTAGGAAAGTGTCATTGAGAACTTATCAGTTAAGAACCAATGAGTGAATATTTTTTAAGAATGATTATTATCATATCATTTTAATTTTACTCTTTAGGTTAAGAGCTTCAAAGATGTATTTAGCTTTTGGTGACAGCAAAGCTAATGGGACAGAACTGAGAACTACCCAGTTGTACAAGCAGCTTTAAGCCAAATACAAAGAAATTAATTTAAAAGTGTTATTTCATTTATGTGGTTGTTGGCTGGCAGGTTTACATGGCTAGGCAAGGGGGGGGGGAGGTCTCAAATTGTAAATCTATACTCTTTGCCTTCAAATATCCCGTAAGATGTAGTCCAGGAAATGTTTTCATTGTTTGATCTGCAGAAGTTTTTTTTTATCATTAATAATTGTTTAAATAATATAATAGCCAAGGTGAAATAAATATTTTCAGTGCTGAATTTATTTTAACATGATGGCGAGTAATACATGACGTTTCATATTAGGAAATTTGTAAGGTAAATTATATAAAAATTAATATTTTAACCCCGCAAATATTTTTTTAGCATCTTGTCTTACTACCTCTCTAGGCTATTCGCATATGGATTAGGGAGGAGGAAGGCTAAATTTAGAGGAATTGTACCCATATTTGTGGGGAGGGAGAGTGGAAACCATTTTGGAAAAACCACTCTTAGTGCACCTGACCGAGATTTAAACCCTGATATCCCTGTTATCAGCAGTCTAGGCTAACAGGAGAGTGAAGCCTTAAACAATGCGGCCACCAAAGCAGGCGGCAAATAAATTTTCTTATTTTGGTCTGTCTACAAATTAAGGACTTGAAGAAAGTATTAACATATCAAATTAAAATGTTCAAATTGAAATCAAGTATATTGCCATAACATTAGATTAATAGACTACTAGTGAATTCTAAAATATTGTTTTCATACATTAAGATAAGTGTCAGACAGATGATATGATATGATCTATTTAAATTTTTTGGACAATTCAACTAAATGTTATTTCCTAAGGCCAGGCGATCTGGGTGTCTGTCCGGGGCACCAGCTCGAGGGGGTCACTAAACAGAGCACCAACCTAACCTAATGAAACCTCGATGTGATAGTGGAGTGGTTAAGCATAACAATCGTTCACTTTTTGTTACTAACATGAAATTTGACATATTGGTATAGTTTTTTTTGGTGAATTAAGAGCAACTGCTTACTTTGTCACAAGCAGCCATCCCCCACCCACCCATTAGCAACAGGCTTGTTTACCAAAATTCTTAACAATGATGAGTCTGAGTCGCTAATACCTGACATGTGCTTTAAGTTAACAAAATGATCAGTTTTAAAACAAGCAAGGGATTGATTGGCAGGCATTGGGCCAGCCCTACTATTTCCTTATATTCCAGACATGGTAATTAACTGCTTGTCTGCATCTAACTAAAATTAGATAATTCAATTTTTTTTTTTTTACATTTCATAATTTGAAATAAGCACAAAAAAAGTTCCAACACAATTTCATTTGAAAATGAAATGAAATTATTTGCAAATTTTTAACATTTTATTATTCTTTCAAAATGTGGCAAGCAGAATTTTTAATTCAATTCAAATGACACCCTAAATTAAAATAAATTTTCAACTATCTTGTTTTAAATTATTTTTTAGTATTTGTTTTACATTTAAAATTTGTACTATGGTATTATAACTAGTAAATATAAATGTAAAAGAACTAGAACCTTACTAAAAATAAAAAACAACAGGAACTTTTATCTTTATTTAACTGAAACCTTAAAATATTTGTTTGGAGAACTATAACAACCGTCGAAAAATATTTTATTTTGAATCCCAACAAAGTACTTTATGGGTGAATTTTCTTAGATGGTTTTCTACTGTAACTGCAAGCAAATGCAGGTACATTCCTTATAAAAACATTTCCTTCACAATCCCTACCTACTAATGTGGATATGTGGATAGCCCAGGTGATAAGTAAAGCCTAGTACCCACTGGGTGATGATCGCCAGTTACAAGTATCTAGCGACTCGGCGAGATCGCCCGCAGATACACCAACTTGTTTCTGGACACAAGTCTCCACCTATGTTTTGCGTCCACACTGAGCAAACACAGCGCATAGACCCTCTCCGTGATGCATTAGCATATCACTGCTTTTATTATAATTAAATGTCGCCAAAAGCGAAAAATACTTGAAATAAGGCGTTTTTAAGACGAGGGGAGAGTAATATTATGGTGACTGTTTTTTGTCAGATCTATTGTTTAATGACGGATGCGCATTTTAAAAAATTTGTAAGGATGACGAAACCAGATTTTGAAGAGGGTAATTAGTTCTGTAGCAACCAAAATTACAAAGAAAGATACCAAGTTTTGAGCTGAAATGGTAACGCAATCTGTAGTAACTATCAGAAAATCACCACCAAAATACAAATGGAAACACTTATTGTCTAGGACGAGGCATATAAAACAATTGGATTAAATTCAAAAGTTGTCCTCCAATACTTGTGCATGGGTCGGCGGTCGGCGTGTATCTGGCGATTATCATCAAGTGTGTACTTGGCTTAAGATGCCATGCAACAAAAAAAAAAGCATTCATTTATAGGAAAAAGTTTTTAAATACAAATGACTAAATTAACAAGCTCTTACAAAGCATTTGCTCGTTTTTGAACTTTAGGATGTCTTGTTTTATCTTTCTAAACCGCTTAGCAAAATCATCGAATGACCAAATTTAACATTGCATTTTGGACACTAGCCAACTTCAGTGCTGATTCTAAAAAAGTCAATCAATTTTCTGAACTACTGCAACATTAAAAACGATTCATTAACTTTTGTCAAAGATTTAAGATTTAGCTTCAGAATGTTTTCAAAACTGCAAAGTAAATTGTTGCTGTACAAGTCAAAGTGATTGTGTGCTGATATCTAACTTTTTAAAGGAATTACATAGCCCTATGGGTTTATTTTGTATATCTACTATCTTTCTTTTTGTTTTGATTGTCTTGTTTTTCTACACATTTCTCATGTTTATAGATGAATTGAAACATGGAATTTAAGAAGCAAAGAAATGCTGACCATCGATGAAAGAGTATTTTTGTATATAAGATAAGCTCTTTGTTCAATTGTGATGTTGATGTTCAACATTAACCTTTTGAAATGTAATACGAGGCAGTAACTTAGTTACAATCCAATTTTCTTAGAATGGACCTTATCTGACAGAAAAGTTCCTTGATCACATATTCATACGTTACTTCAGGCCATGTTATCTGCAACTGTCACTATTGATGGATATTATCAATACCTGCAAAATAACACTAGTATAGTAAAATTCTCTCAATTTCAAATACTTTTTTTTCTTTAAAAATCTCTTCCTACGAAAATTGTACTCTAGAATGTGGTTTAACCTGATTTGTTTTGTAAAGCATCTAGAAATGTTTAGAACTATATTACATCAACCATTACATTTTTATTTGTTATTTATTTTCAAATAACATATATGGATATTCTATTTTTAAGAAATTTGTAAATTTGAAAGTTTTTTAATTGCATTTTAATTTTTTCTAAATAACTTAGAGGTATATTATATGTAATTATTTATTTGTATTGTATATTTAATAAAAAAAAGTGAGATCATTTGTGAATGATGAGTGGCAAGATTTTTTTTAATAATATTTGAAAAATATTAAACTCAGAATACTTATTATTGATTACCAATTTGTCAAAAATTGTGTAAGTCTCCCATGGTGGAGTTGAAACCATATTTGGTCATGCATTATACTATTTAGGCTTTCTTTTGAGTGCAGTTAAAGCTGATTGTTTCTGATAACATTTTTATTAGTATATTCTAGTGCAGAGGTTTCCAAAATTGGAAATATTTACTATTATAGGTTTAATGAGGAATGTTATATAAAGAGTGAAAACTACATTTCAGTAAAATACATCAACATTAAAATTTGTATTAAAAATAAATAAAGATAAAAAGATAATCATATATGTTTTTATTATGTTTGATTATATGGTTTTAAAAGCAAGTGGTGGTATTCTAAGATATTTTTCAAGTAAGGCTAATGCATTTAAATGGACATGCAGACTAAGGCATCAACCTTAACTGAACCCGTTTGTTAGTGACAAAGAAGTTGGGGTTGGAATCCTGAATTGTTATACTGATTTTTTCCTAAATGGATTTCAACTCTTCCACCACTCAAATGTGTGTGTACATTTCCTCTAAATTCTACCTTCCTCATCCTAAACCTATTTGTGTAAATATTCAGTTAGTACGAATGGGTAGAAAGACACAGAGCACAAAGTAAAGGGAGATTTGCAGAGCAAATATCAAAGTACTTTTGTAGCTCAAGTACATATTCTTATTATTCACTCAGGCTTGTGGGAAGGAGTTTGAATCCTAGACGAATGATGTTAGGTTCGTTTCCACGTCTGACTTTCATTGTGGTTTTACAATCCTTTCTCTACAACAAAATATCCCTATCATATGAAACATTTAAAAACGTGAACAACACAGGCATAAATAACTTAAATAAAATAATTGATCACACTCCATTATGAAAGAAAATTATATATACAATTGCATTATGGAATTTGCAATAAAGAGTTTGAACATTATTATTACTTTTTTTTTTTTTGAACTCACCCATTTAATTCTTAGGGCTTTTCTACATTTGGTTTTAAACTTAAATTTAATAAATAAAACTTAGCATCTAAATCAATCTTATTTTCATACATTTCTAGCATAATAAAAGGGTTGTATTCACCTTTAAAAAAATATGCAGATAGAAATAATTGCTTGAGGAATAAAAGTATAATTTAAAATAGTATGAACACATTTAAAAAAGGTGCTTTTTATAAAAGGAAGTCAAATTATAAGTTTGATAAAAGCTAAGTATGGCATGGGTGTCTTCTTTACATCCATTCAAATGGATTTTGAAAGTTACAAACTAAAAGTAAATTCCCTACAGATATCTAGTCCTATCCCTGAATGTGGTACTTTTGCTTCAATTGTATAAATGTAGACAAATTGTATTTTAATATTTGTGGGTCCAAACATTCAAATTTTTAGATAGATCAAAAGTTATTTGCTATAAAAATATTCGGCTACGTCTTTCAAACTAGCTTGACGACTTTCTATAAAAACCTTGATTTTAGGGGTCATTTTTAAAACATGCACTTTAAACCCACTGTAGAGTGGTATTGATTTTTTAGCAGGGCTTGGGTGTGGGGCGACCAAGTGTAATACCTGTTATGGCCCTTGCAGTGGCGGATTTAAAATTTTGCACAGTTATAATATGTGCCCCCCCCCTCTCCCCCCTCCACTAAAAAAATAAAATAAATTGTTTTAAAATAACTTTGGATATGCTAAGTTGTTAATAAAATTTTTTTTAAAAAGCGTATCCGAACCTGAAAACTTTAAAATAAAGATGAAAAAACTCATCACTCATNGCCCCCTCCCTCTACCCCCTCCACTAAAAAAATAAAATAAATTGTTTTAAAATAACTTTGGATATGCTAAGTTGTTAATAAAATTTTTTTTAAAAAGCGTATCCGAACCTGAAAACTTTAAAATAAAGATGAAAAAACTCATCACTCATCGAAGTTTGCATCTCCCTTTGATGTTTGCAAACTTGTTGATCAAATCTTCATAGTTGAGACGGTCATCAGTCAAGAGATCGTATTCGATGTGAAGAATGGACAAGGCGTTCAATCTCTTCTCTGATACAGTAGAACAAAGGTAAGATTTCATCCTTTAAGAGCCGAAAAGAGCGTTCTGCTGAACAGTTAGTAAGTGTGGTACACAGAAATATTATAAGTGCAATGTCAACATTTGGAAACATAAATTGTAACTTCTCTTTTCGTATAAATCTCGATTGGTATATCACTAATCACATAAGCCTTTAAAAGTCCTGCAAAATGTACACATTCACTTGTGAAGGATGGTTCTAAATCAGTTTCATATAACACCTGGAGTTTCGCTGCACGTTCGAAAATAACATCTGGAGAACTTTCCTGAAATGTGCTAGGCACTATGAAGGTGTCTGACATTAATTTATAACATTCCTTCCTCCTCACTAATTCAGTGTGTAATTTATCAAGTATAGGGAAAAACAACTTCAACTTTAAGTTTCTCTCTACCAGTCAGAAGAACTTAACTGTCCTTTTCTTCAGCGGCACGAAGTTGGCGCTTCCCTGATCTTTTATAAGTGCATTCGTAGTCCATATCAGTTTTCTCCATGGATTTTTGATCATACTAGTCGAACATGGAACAAACAAAACTTATAAACTGCACAAGTGATTCAAATATTTCATGCACTATTTCAATGTCCAAGTTGACACTTTGCAATTTCACACTTATGTCCTTCCAAACTGTCATCATGAATGCTGTCTCTAGTTTATTTAGTTGATTCATTAGACCTGAGGCCTCATTTCGCACCAGTGGTTTCTCACAGGTATTATTGATAATATGTGTGAGAGCCTTGATTACACTCTCCCAATTTTAATTGAGAGATATACACGCTTCCTCTCTCTCTTGCTGACCAACGTGGTTTTAATAAACTTTTTACTGTTTTGCTTCCTAGTTCCATGAAAGAAAAGAGAAGTTCCCAGCGTTGTGTAGAACTAGAGAAAAAGTTATGTTTTGCACTAGACTGAAAAATGAGCAAGCTTCCTGACAACAGCTTGCAACACTAGTGCCGACTAAATTCAATGAATGTGCTGCGCAGGGCAGGGCTTTCGGATTCTTTTCTTTGATGTGAGCCTGTAAACCTGTGTATGCTCTCGACATATTGTTTACATTGTCGTAAGATTGGCCTCTACAGTCAGTAATGTCGATATAATTTGTATCCAAAACTTTCATTACTGCTTCAGCTAGATTTTCAGACTTATGTCCTGGATTTGGCAAAAACAAAAGGAAAGGTTCAACAGGCCCGCCATTTTCATCCACATACCTGAATATGATCGATATGTGAAATATCCACAGTAGAATCGACTATGATAGAGCAATATTTGACCTGTTTGATTTCACTGTTTACAATTTTTTTTCACTCATTCAGAAAGCAATTTGTTTATTTCATCACAGATTGTTGAAGAAAGATAGCTTGTATGCCCCTGTCCCGGATTTCTATATCGTTCAATGTGTTCCACGAGAAAAGGATCGAACTCTGCTATAAGTTCAAGAGACATCATAAACTGACCGTTACATAATGAATTAAATTTTTCTTCATGACCACGTAGGGGAATTCCACGACTTGTTAGCCTTTTCACTACTGCAAATACTCTTTACAATACATTGTGCCAGTACATTTGTTCTACCTGAACATGACTCGAAATGATTTTCTAACGTTCTAAGAGAGTTTTTCCTTGTTAAAAGCATCAACTCACAGTTTTTGTGTTCCTGCGAATGTTCATATTGAGATAAAATTGGATAAATATTTTTCCAATCTGAAATACTGTGAGTAGCGATCGTGGTCTTTCCTCCAAACAATTTATATGCCGCACAATAAACAGCACCAGTACTACAGGAATATACCAAGTAATCACGCAAAGTTGATCCACCATTTAAAAGTTTGCGATAAAAAACACTTTTGTTCAAATGTCTGGTTTTATCTGCTATGAGTCTTCGTGAATTAGAAAAATCATTGTTATTTGGATTAATTCCACCGAGATTATTACTGATTTTATCAGCTGATTCAACACACAGGCCTACATTTGACTCGAAATCAAAAACCCTTTTATTTCTTCATACTCGATCACCGTTTTGTTCGGATTTACTTCTTTCACAATGGCTGTAATTTTATCATCATGTATATCAGTTCATTTACTAACTAGCCACATTTATTGTAAAAAATGTGTCCACTCTACCAAGCGTTTTCAGAGTTTTAGCTTACCTTTCTCACTTTTCTTTTGCCAATTTACAAAATGCCGCCCCACTTAATTTTGGGTATTTGTTTTTATCACTCATTTTAACTAATCATGTGATTAATAGCAAAATAAATTGACATAGATCACAATCATAATAATAAAAGTAATAATAATTGAATGTACATGATCAGTACAGAAGACATTGTCTCAAGACTAGGAATGTAATCGTTAGCTAGGCGGCCGTCCTAGGTTGTAACTATTCCTAGTTTCAACCATGCACTTCTAGAGCTGCACATTCTTTATTTTGAGTGTACACTCTGTTCACATTGTGCCGAGCTAATGGAGATTAGCTCACACAGTTATGTGTTTCTGCCTCACTTCATGTAAACAACTCGTCATGTGTTATGGTAGAGTTTAGACTTCCCATGGTCTAGCTGAGGCAGTGGTTGCATTCTGGGGTCATTTCAAATGAGCTACATTTAACTTAAATTGAGTTGTAAAACACAACAAAATTGTATTGAAACAAACTATGTCTCATTTCCCCCCTCGTAAATGTTTGCACTTCACGCATGCGCCTATACCCCTTCAAGCGCCTAGCTCCGAGACTTGATTGGTCGAACACACCTTTTTTATCCCTTCCTATTTTGGTCTGAGTCGGAGAGTAGATGTTGAATATGTTGCTTGAATATGTTGCACTAACAAGAGGAAGACAGAACAATTCATAGTTACCTACTAGAGTCATATATCTGGTTGCTTTCAGCGTGTAATCGACTAAGAGCAAAGAGTGCCGAGCCGAGGTGCTATGGCGTCGGATGGACCCGCGACCAGGGTTAGTTGCAGCTAGCACCCGCCCCTCCATAGATATCCTCGTAAATATTCTACGCAGCCTGTGAACTTTGTGTAGACATTCAGCCCATCTACTAAAATTAGAAGACTGCAATCCCCGCAGGGATTATGGTTTTGTTGCTGTTAGCTAATGTTCTAAGTATAAATGTTGTCACTAGCCGTGTGCTAGCCTACATCTAGATGTGTTTGAGTAGACGCTTAACGTCTCGACCACATATGAACACTGTATTTAAATCATGGTAGGATTTGATCAGGTTATGGCCAGGTGTGCCTATTTACAAATTGTGGCGCGTTGATTCCTTTAGGACCAATCGCGTGTAATATAGTTGTATATTTATATATATTGTGGGTACAGTTACAGGGTTTGGCTTTCAGCTGTATCATGGGTCAGCTGTGGCTGGTTTGTTTAGACTACTAATTCTATTAACTGTATACATTGATTACTAATATGAGTCACTTTATACGGCATAGCCATTGTTTTGAAGAGCGCTTACCGACATGATGTTCTAGTCGTTGTAAACTAAAC
Organism: Timema bartmani; assembly: GCA_902151455.1. Taxonomy (NCBI): domain Eukaryota; kingdom Metazoa; phylum Arthropoda; class Insecta; order Phasmatodea; family Timematidae; genus Timema; species Timema bartmani. Next base: position 17,531 of record CABFWB010006389.1, read on the forward strand.
TTAGTCGCTCAAAAGTAATTGTTTTTTGATGAGGCTACCTCATGTCTATAGTCGCTGGGGGAACGTCAACTCTAGCTAAGTTGGTGTTATTCTCAGTTTTTTAATGACCTAATTAGGTCCTTCTGCCCTCTTGATGGGCTCTAATTACTCTGTTATTGTGTTCTCCATTTGACGCTCTTGGCTTGTAATGTCCTCGCTTGGCCTCTATACTACATTTATTTTATTCTATTTTTGTACTCTTTAGACAGGTTCCTTAAGCTCTATGTTTGCTGCGGCAAGGCATACTATGTACACCATCATTATATATATTGATCATGAGGCTTGTCATGGTGAACCACGATTGTGACAGCTATGTCCTAATTGGGACTTGTTAATCCCTAACTTATGGGAGTTGGTACTCACCCCTTTTGTGGCCTTGACGTTTATGCGGTAGGTTAACCAAACTAAAGGGGCTAAAATCGTCTGGGCTATAGTTCTCTTGTCCCTGAGTCTTTTTTATATCTAGGAAACCTGGAGCTGTATGAGTTAACGACCGTACCTATGAGCACAATCGTAATACTCCCCAGAGTCTTTAGTTTCAATCTTTTCATAAGCTTTGCACTAAATTAGTAGCGCCCTTAAGATCATACGCTACCAATATTGTCAGCATGTTACCTTGATTTAGTAGTTAATTACTTGAAATACCTGACGCTGATAACTAAGGACAGTTAGCAGGAGGATGGGATCATTAGCTCATAAAGCTCAATCAAAAGGTGACATTTCAACAAGCAATCTTGTAAATAGCCTGTTATATAACACACCTACTGGATTTGATCGATTCCCTGAAATGTTTAATTGATAAGACAAATGAAACCTAATGAACTTTCCTTATGTGAACTGTATCTACCTTGTACTCTTGTATCTACCTAATAAACTATTGTAAACCTTGTATTTTATTCTTAGTATTTATGCAACCTGCCTTACATAGTAAGTCAGGTTCAAGATGCTGTTGGCTCTCAACAATTTATTTTTCTCACTAGTTTTCATATGAAACATTTATTGTTGTACTAATAAGGCTAAAGAAATGTTTGTAACTATATACCTATTTCTCTAATAAATACTTTTTCTAAAGTACTCAAGAAAATAATACATGAGCATACTTTCCACCAACTAAAGAATAAACTCTCAGAAAAACAGCATGGCCAGATTGATGCTATTTTACTTATGTCAGCAAAGTATTATTTCTCAAAACTTTGTAATTTTGGCCTTTCTCACATATGTAAACTGGTTTAGGAGTTATTTGCATGAAAGATCGATATTAACACATTTCTAGCCCCTTGCAGTATACCTCAAGGTTCCAAGTTAGGTCCTCTTCATTTAATGTGTTTATTGATGATATTGGTAAATATTTAAACTCCACTAGTTATTTACTCTTTGAGAATGATGTAAAATTATCAAATCAACTCCAGATTGAATGGGCTTACAACATGATGTAAATGGTATTATTGATAATGATCTATTAATAAATCCAAGATCAAATCTCTATCTTTTTTTTTACTAATAAATTGGTCAATGATAACATAGTGTGCTCCCTTTATATTAATGATCTAGGTGTTCTGGACAACAAACTCTATTCCACTATCATGTTGGCCATTTGATACCCCAATCATTGAAATTACTAGGCCTTATTAAATTTATTACTACATCATTTAAGAAAGTTTACTGTTTTGTATGTCTTTACTATGATTGCAAACTAGGCTTATTATCTAAGAACCTTAACTTAATAATTGTAGAATTTGGATTTTTTTCATTGTTAATAATCAATTAATCTATTTAAATAAATACTGTTCCTAATGATCCTGGGTATTGTTTGAATAGGATAATTATAAATAGTACAAAGCAATAGGAATGCCTGTCTTAAAAATTATATAAAATTAATCTTAGTCGTAAATACAATATTTCACATATCACTATAAATTTTGGATGGTTGAGAACATTTTAAATTCATAAAAATTCAAAAAACAAAGGAAAAAGGGACAAATTGTTCCTGCTGACACCTATTTTATGTTATGTAATACATTTGCTTTGACAGGACATTAAGGTAATGGAATAATGTATTAAAGCTTGAATGTATTTCTTTTAATACTGTATTTAATACATTAATTATAATGAGTTACCTTTGTACTCAAAAATAAAAACCATGAGCCAATGAAAAGCCTTCATTGAAAGCAATAAAGCATGTGTACGGATCTTAAATTCTTTCACATATGCAATATATATAATTACTTTTAGGTTGACACAAATATAAGTAATTACATTCTACAAAGCAAGATAAAAATTTCAAAAAACATAGGCACATATTTTAAAATAATTAATTGGTGTATGTTTTCTTAGGCTGGAACATTATGTGTTAACACATGATGGAACAAAACACAATGAAACATTTTATCCTCTCATACTCTCTGTATGTGTCAAGAGGAAGGAAATCGATGAGGTAGCTTTGTTGTTGGGATAGTCTTTTAGATTAAAATTGTACAATGCAGGCCTCTCCTGCACAAATACTGTCAGTTTTCTATGTCTAGCTTGGCAGCCGGTAGACCTACATGCTTCCCCTTCTCCTTTAGAACAGACATGTTGCTACTACAAAACTAACCTCAAATTTAACCAACACACTCAACGATGAAGCTCAAGAGTCTGTGTTGCCAAAGAGATTTATAATAAACAATATGGTAACACATGCACAATGAAACATGGGTGTTTTGTGTTATTGTTTTGTTCAATCATGTTCTATGCAGTGTGCACCTGCTCCATTTGGAAACAAGCAATCAAGAAAGCACATATGATAGCACAAAAATGTGTTGTTCCATCATGTGTTAGCAAATAAATGTTCAATGAAGTGTGCAACTAGCCTTAGTATCAATTTCTCAACAAGGAGCCACAAACTGAACTTAAATGAAGTTCTATGAAAAGTTTTTTTAGTTATTATTTATACACTGATATAAGCGGGCCAACTGACACTTAAAGATATAGGATACACAAGAAATCAAATATTTCCCAGTAGAAACACAGAGTTTAATATTCCTCACATGGTGACTTCACCAGTTCTTGAATATCTGTCAACGGTGTCCTGGAATTTAATGTCACTATGCATATGAAAGATTCAACAACTGCTATCACCATGTAAAGAAAATTATGGAGTAATAATTTATTTATTTTGGCAAAAAAAAATTGCTATAAAAACCGCCAAACACAGAGTCCCCCTACACTCCCAACTTAAGGTAAGCGTCCACCAGTCCGCATCAAACGGACCACATGCATCGCACAATTGTATTTATTTAGTGTACTGCGTCCAATGCAATCAGAACATTCGGATTTACGAAGGTGGTGGTTCCCAACATCTATCCTTCATTTCTATTGTGTCGCCTTTTGTGTGTCCTAATATAAATATCACCAGCATGGGTGGTCTTTAGGATATAGGCTGCTACGGACAAATACTCTAGCTGCACACTACAAAGCTATCATTAATCTACAGGGGCGTCATTTAGGGAGGACAGAATAGGGTAGTTGCCATCTATCCCCTCCCCCTCTTGTCCCCCAGATTTAAGATTGTTTTATAAAATTTAATAATTGAGTAGTACTACTAAAGAAAAATGTGAAAACTGTACTTTTAATATTAATATAGTCTACTTTTATAAATGCTTAGGAAATAACAGACGAGATTTGTTGGGGATAAATGTGCTGCTAGTAACCGCACATGAGAATTCAAAGAATTGCTTGAGGCAATGACATATCATCCAACAGCCAATCAGAATGTGGCAACATCATCTCATTTTCCCACCAACAACTCACAAGTTACAACGCCTTCCTTCTAAACTTATAACACATGATAATCACAGTTAGTGAACATTCAATCTTCTCAGTGTTCAGTCAACTCGTGCTTTCAGTTATGTTGAAACACCTTACCGTTACTATCGTCAGTGGTTAATTGTCTAGTAATTTTCAGTTTAATGTTTACTCAGTTTCAAAATGAAGAGGATTCATAAAAATATCATGAACATTTTTAAAAGGAAAAAAAAAAGTAACCATTAGATCATATCTTTAACTTTAACTCTACAGCATCAGAACACACTACTTCTTCAGATCTGTGTGCAGAAAAGTCTACCAAGTACCTTTTACCTATTTCTAAAAAATAAAAACCGAGCAAACTTTACAGTTAAATGTAGGGTATATGTGTATATGTCAGTTAAATTATTTTCTTACTTTAATTTCTAACGTTTAAAGAATTTCCATGGCCTTGCAGTTTGCAAATACATTTTTTAAAGAGGGATTGACTATATTTTATTTATTTTAGGCCTAACACCTACAGAGACGTCTAAGCCTCTAACAAGGACTCATCTACTTAGCAGTGGACCATTGGAACAATTAAAGTTAGTGTTCACCGGTTGATAGAATATTCAGAGGCTGAAGATGCTGTGTATTGTTTCCCATGTAGAAATTTATCTTCAAAATCTATAGTTTGCTCACATGAAACATTCGGGAAACGCAAGTTTATCAACAATGGATCCATGAAGTGGAAGGATGCTTCAACCCTTTTTCAGCAACATGAAAAAAGCGAAAGGTAGAAAATGTAAAAGACTGCCTGAGGTGAGCTCAAAAGCCGAAGTTCAATGCAAGTGTCAGTAGTATCTCTGTTAGATAGTGAATGAACATCCAAAATCAAATAAAATCCAAGGCATGTGAAGACAATTTTGAAAATGATCAGTTTTCTGGGTCAGCAAGGCTTTCCGATTCAGGGTCAACGACAAGTTGGAGGACTTTGTGAATAGAGGGAATTTTTTGGAAATTCTAGAAAAACAATGTAAAGGTAATCCCAAACACTAAGAAAGAATGTGTTGTTGATACGGCCATTACAGCTTTACAGAGTACCAGAATGATTTGAGCTTGGAATGCGGTGGTATCATTGTTTTAGTGTAGAGAGTTAGATAAAATAGATTTCAGGCGATTTCAGTTGTGATCAATGAGGGTACAAAAGAGAGAGCTGAAAGTGTTGGTATCCGAGCTCTAATAGAGCGACAATGCTTCATCTTTATTCTCTGCGCAATGACTCTCATACTGGGCATAACATGTTCCCTCTCCCGACAGTTTCAATCCCAGAATTTAAATTTGATGGCAGCGGTGTGCCCAATCAAAAGCGCCAAGAACTGTTGGAGGACTAACTGAAAGAGGTAGGACTGTCGCAAACGAATGAACTACCCGCTGTATTTCTATCGGTCATGAATGATGAATTGTTCTTAACACTGAACTCTACAGTCAAAAATATAGAGAATAATGTTGGGAATGGTGGGGAGTGCGTCTACTATTCAGCATTCTAGATGGCATCATCTGCACACACTGCACAGATCAGATTTTAACCTGTCTCCTAGAATTCTTATAGGCATTGTCGATGTACGATACGGATAGGTAAACACAGTCTCATTTAAAATAATATATAATATATCTGGAAGAAGGCACAGGAAAGGTGGACAGAAACATATAAAAGGGACGAATACAATATGGCTTTAACAATGAAAAGAAACACATAGTTCTCATCTTACATTGCTGCCATTGGACAAAAGAAGAAAATTGATTGTTACCACCCAATCCCCCGATCTAGGTTACATTCTATCGGAACTCATCAGGGAGGAGTGTGAAACACGCAACAGAACTTCCTAAATGAGGAAACTCAAAAGGGAGAAAATGTAAAATCGTAAAGAATTATAGGACACATAGATAGGAATATAATGTAAAGAATACAAAAATCTGATGTGTGCTGTCTTCCTGATGCGGGCTAGTGGACGCTTTCCTTTTAAGTACATCTCAAATCGCTTGTACTCCACCTGCTTTAGCACCATGTAAGGAATATCTTTAACCCCACCAAGATCTAAGCCAAAGTATTTAAGAAATATTAAATCATAGTTTGAAGTGCAACAATTGAAACAATTTAGTTTTTAGGCACATGTTTAATATTGTTTTGTCATCTGCCTTAACTGATGTTACGGTTCTTAATGTACTATAAGACAAAGGGAGTTTCTGGTAATCAATTTTATTGTGTAAAAAGTAGAGATGGGATGCTTGCTGGGGTGGACTGGCAAGTTCCAAATGGCCAGGGATATTCCATAACATACAATAGCTATTGACACTTATGTTTCAGTGTAAGCTGAAGTGGTGATAACATTTCCTCTCTTTAGCTAATAAGTTTACACACTTGTTCTACTAATTGCGCCTGTACAGAATTTATTTGTATTTCAAAATTGCCTTTTTTCTTGTTTCCTATTCTGCTGTAGATTGACATGTTTCAACAGACTTTTTTAATCTACAGCCTTGCAAGAAGATTCCTACAGGACATTTTCAATAATAAACCAAATAGCCTGAGGTGTAGTAGATTTTTAAAAAATACTTAAAAGAAAAATTTTACTTCAAGATTAAAAAAATAATTTTATTTGTTACAATGGTCTATCATTAATTACACCGAATAAAACCTTAAATTCATCAACATAGGAAATCTTATCATGAAGTGTTGTTACGTCATAGGTAGGCAACATTTTCGGAGTAGTTGAGGCAGCCCAAATTCAACTAGCCAACCAGGATACCTACAAATATGCCAGTCCACCCCTGGACGCTCGAATCCTGGAGAAATTTGGAATTCGTAAAAATCTCAAAACAGTACCTAGAGTACAATTATGAAAACCTTGACTTGATATAACAATTTTAAGCAATCAGTAAAAGACTTGTGTAGTTGGGAGAGTAACAAAACCAAAGAATGACAAAATCCTATTAATAATAAATAAAATGATAGAATATTAGGAAAATGGTAGAGCACAAATAAAAGTAAAAACATTGACACATATTTACACACAATTCAATATTTCGATGCTATTATAGCATCTTCCTCAGGAAGTAGTAGTAATTAACTGGAAAAAACATGTCTTGACCGCCAAACCAACAAACCACTTTGCTGGCTTCGCTTCATCGATGACATATTCATGGTGTGGACAGATGGCTAAGACAATCTAACCCTATTTTTAAACTCCTTTTCGACTCTGAAGTTCACCTCAAATCAATCCCACGACCTGGCAACATTTCTTGATGTGGACATTAGGCTGTCGGATAGTCACTTCACAACTTTGGTACATCTTAAACCCACTAATAGACAACAATATCTGCATTTTGATAGCTGCCACCCATTCAACACTAAAAGATCCATCCCATACAGTCTTGCCATACGGGCTCACCACATCTCCTCCGATCCAGAAAGTCTTCAAAACCACCTTGAAAACCTTCAAGAAGCCTTTACAGAGACAGAATACCCTAAACCTCTCATTAATAACCTACTTCGACTAGCTGAAACTCCACAATCACCCAAACCTGAAAAACCAGATACTAGCCAGGCCTACAAAAGATAAACAAAATATTAGCGTCGGGTTTTCACATATTGGAAGCATCCAGCCATACCAACAATATTCTCAAAAAACCTCCATTCCTTGTGTATAAACAGCCTCCAACACTTAGAAATCTTCTGGCACACCCCAAACTCAAAACTGAAAATGACACAACCTTCATTCAACCACAACAAGGCTCTCGACCTTGTAACAAAACAGCTTGTAAAACCTGCCAAATACATCATCCAGCAGTCACTTTCTCCAGCAACATCACCAACTCCACCTATACCATCAAAGGCAGTCACACATGTGAGTCCAGTAACCTAATTTACCAATTAGAATGCCAACAATGTACTGCACAATATGTTGGCCTCACCACTGAAACTCTCCGTAAACGAATGAATGGACACTGCCATGACACCAAAATTAAGAATCCAGAAAAACCAGTTTCAGCACACGCCAGCAATCATAACCTCAACTTTGAGAACTGCTACACTGTCAAGGTGTTAAAATCATTCCACAAGACACAATGTAATATGTCTCAGTTAAGAAGATGGGAACTGGCACATCAATGGATCACAAAGTCTAGAAAACCACCTAACCTAAATATTCGCTAATATCAACCCAGAAACTACACCAGCACCACCTACCATCCATAGAGTAATAGAGAATCATTCAGGGAATTTCAACTCCACCCGAGAAGTTCTCATCCTTACCAATCAAGTTGGCATCACTGAAGACAACATCCTGTTCAGTCTAATTACTACTAATTCCTGAGGAAGATGCTATAATAGCATCGAAATATTGAAGTGTGTGTAAATATGTGTCAGTGTTGTTACTATTATTTGTGCTCTACCATTTACCTAATATTCTATCATTTTATTTATTACTAAATGTTTTTGCTCAATGCACTTTTTTCATACATAAAATCCTATTAATATAAATACTTTACCAAAAAGGTATTCTATTTGTTGTTTATGACATAATACACATAACAAACAAAATAGCATGTGTCAGTGACACAAAGCCTTAAACAACTGTTTTTAGATCCAATTTTAAATATTTTTACTTAAACTTAAATTGTATATTTTTAAAATTTGAAGATTCAATCCATCTCTAGTAAAAAGATACAAAGTATACCTATAGGAAGTAATTATTATAATGTTCATTGGAAGGTAAAACAAATTAAATGTTGTTTATCAAAAGAACAAACATAGTTTTAATGTATACAAAATGAGCAATTCAAAAAAATATTCAAGAGATTGATACATTTTTTTACATATAACTCTTTTATAGCTGCTTACTAAAGTGTCAGACAATACATTGGCATGTGTAGCAAGTATAGGTCGAAAACACTTAACAGGAATTATTTTGGAAAGTTTTAAATGTGCAATATTTTCATAGGGTTCTCAGTTTAAATAAATATTGAGTATAATTTATTAATATACTGATATAACTCTCTTACAATATTTCTTTATATTTCAAGTTTGTCAATTCATTACACAAATGAATAAAAGCAATGTTGACAAGAAAATCAAATTTGGTATAAATATAGCCATTGCCTGGGAAAGATAATTTAGTTCCAATGTCCAGGTTTCGGAATGGCCACCTATCAAGAAAACGGGGAATTATGCTTGAATTTTGAGTATAGGAATAAAACCCAGGAAAAATGCTTGTATTTTACAGCCTGTCAGGAATTTAAAACTACTAGGAAACTTTATTCAGAAGTGTGAACAAGCTAAGATCATGAATTTTTCTATTGGTATTAAATTTCTTGAAAAATTGTGTAAATAATGTATTGTATGTTATAAAAGTTTGTTTCTATCAGTATCCTACTAAAGTTTTCGTGTTGCCATTGTAAGATGTAGAATTACTGCCCCTTTTGGAATAGATTTGATCCCTCTTGATCTATTTACAGAGCTCTGATATTCTGGAATACGAAGTTGAAAGATGGTCTTGCTTCAAACTTCAATTAGTTTTTAAGCCATCCACTTTTTTAAAATTTGCTTTAGAAGCATCACTAAGACACACACAAATTTCAGGAGACCTGATTAAACAAACTTTTACTAGCGCATTAAAATGAATATCAAAATATTTTTCAAGTTAATTGTGGCATTTTTTAATGTTTTTATACACACTAAACTAAATGAAATTAGATCTTATCTCAAAATTGAAAAATTTGCCTTTAATATGCAAGTAATGGTCAATTAGGTCGATTTTGATGAGAATTAAATATAAAAACTTGATATAATTGTTTTTTAAAAGTTGCAGTTTTTTTCCCCCATATTGAAATACCAAAAAAATTATTCCAACTGCATTATTACAGATTTCTCAATCTAGAAAATTTATTTCTCGCAGCCAAAGACTAATGGTAACGAAGTAAAACATATGTTTGATATGATAAGAAAAATGAGAAATTTAGCCATAGTTTTTCTATTCGTAGCATTATACTACTTAAATTTGAGTTTTCTTTTTTTAACACTTTTAGTTGAATTAGTAGAATTACCTGGAGAAGAGTTGGGGTACAGGGAGTACATGAGATAGTGGATACTGAAGAAAATGTTGGAAATGAAGTATGGTATGTGGGGAAAAAGACTGGAGGGGAGGCCAAGAAAGAGATGGGAGGACCAGATAACAGGTGTTCAAGTGAGAGGAGAAGAATGAAAGAAATTAAAGGAAGAAGCGTGGTGGAGAAATAGAGGAAGATGGAGGCATTTTAATAAACTGACACGAGCACAGGCTGGAAAGAGTTGATGATGATTATGATGATTTGAAATAGGCATTTTACTTACCAACTTATAATACCAATACATAAAACACAAAGAAAGGTATATAGGGTTTCTTCATATGAAAAAGGAATATTCCTGAAAATTAAAAAACAATGTGTGAATGTGAAAAGTGAAAGAAGAAATGAAGAAAGAATTGTGTTTGTTCCTATCTAGACCTAACCTAACTATCCTTAAAGGTTGGCTTACTTCACTATCAGTTACCTTACATTGATATAGTGTTCCTACACTGTGTTATTATATATTTTCAAGCCATTAGAAAACAATCAGTTTTATTAAAAATTTGCTTTGGAAAGACCATTCCCAAGAGGTTTTTGAGGAATCTGATTTTCTTGAATATTCTGAGTAAGGGTATCTAAATTTCAAAAATTGTTATGGGGGAGGACCACTATAAATAAATTGTAGAGGAGTTTGATTTTCAAAAGGTTTCCCGAAGTGGGCCACTCTAAAATGGTTCTAAGGTCATGCCATTTTCAAACATTTGGATTAATTAAGAGCATTAAATTTTCATAGAAATTCAAATTTAGTTTGTTAAGAGTGGGCTTAGAAGCATAAAATATCAAAATTAAGCGTAAAATTGTTTTAAAAAAAAGGCTATTCCAAACCATTTATAATTACTGTCACTTCAGTCATTTTTGACCTGAATTGATATTTTAAACGAGAAATCATTATAAATAAACAAAGTAACCAGGGAAACTCGTATATTGAGCATTGCACACATGTAGTTTACCATGAGTAGAGACTATCAGCAGTCTAAAAAGTGCACACACCTTATAGAGGCAAGCAAATGCTCGTACAATTAATTGTACATGACATGACTAGCAAAGCTTAGAAGATTAAAATGATGACCTTAAGCATGGGCCGATTCCTAGATAGCTCAGTGGTAGAGAACTGGTGCACTAAGCCAAAGGTCTTAGGTTCGATTCTTGTGTCCAGGTATCATTTTTCAAATTTATGAATATTATACACCAGACCTCCTGCATAGTATGATTATCATAACTACTATGGTCATTACATGTGAGGTACTTAATTCTAACTAAAAAAATTACAATATTAATAAAGGTCTGCAAAGCTTCAAAACTTTGACTCTGCTTCCAAAAAAATATCAGCTTCGATTATCCTTTGAAAAAAGTTCCGGCTTTGACAATTATGAAACTTTGCCAATAAATATATTGACAGCAAAAATACTCCGTTTATGTTCAATCAATATCATTCTGAACTTTTCCAAACTAATAATCATATAAAAAATTGGAATTAATTTAATTGCGTGTTGTGATAGTAATTTGATTTATCAGAGTAAAATGAAACATTACCAAAAAATGTTGTGTAATAAAACATTTTCTAAGTGATTTTGAATCATAAAGTTCTATAAGCACAATTTTTTTCAAGCATAAACAATAAACCAAAAATATTCAAACTTTGACTAGGCTTTGAGAATATTTCATAATTATATTCGATTTTAGTCAATTTGAATATAAAATGTGGACTTTATGCAGCCCTAAATTCCAAGTTCTAAATAAACAACTAAAAAAATATATAGGTGGGCTTGTTATTGATCAATTTTATTTGAAAACAGTGTAACAACACTGTAAAATAATAAGGAAGGGAGCCAACCTGAAAAGATAGTTACATCGTTTCTATCAAAGCCTAATCCGACTATCAGATGAAATTGGCTGCCTTCCCTCTATTTTACATTACAATATTCTATTGGAAATTGAAATGATAAAGAGTCCAACTTTGTATTGTGAGGGTTCAGTGGTCTTGAAAATAGATTACAATAGCCTAGATATTTATACAAGCAGTGTCAGACATCATCGTGCAGAGGGTTAGCAAACTGTTGTGTATTGTTACAACAATAAGCAAGCCTATACACCCAACAGTCTGACACCATGTTTTCTAATGGATTATAAGAACAACTAAATCCACACAAAGATACGTTGAGCTCGAATAATTTGGCATGGGGTTCCATTTAATTACAATGTTTTAGTCTGTTGCTATACTGTTTTCAAATTGTATTATTTATAACTTAAGCTTGATAAACTTCTGAGAACCCCTTTTGGAAGCAGTTGCAATGGTAATATAAATTACTTATAGAATTTAACCTCCGTTTCAACAATATCTTTCAGAAGATCATCGACTTCATCTAAGCTTTGACTTTCCTTGAAGTCTGCCAGGAGCTTTTCGACCTCGGCCACACAGTTTCGCTCCATTTCTTGGAGTAGTGAAATGACTGTGGTGTTCTGGTCGAGTGTGGCAGCATGATGAAGTCTATACAATGTATGGCTTCGATCCACTGTACTCTCGAATCTAGGGATTATCTGCAAAATAGCATTTTTTTCAACTTCAAATGGTTTTTACTACCTGCCTGGGATTGGACACAAAATATTTCTGTTTAAGAACAGTGTTGAATATGGCTCTATGGAGCATTGGCATACACCTACAGTATCTGGTTCGATTCACATATCAAAGTATAATTTATCAACTAGTTGAAATAAGATTTAAATCAGGGCATCGAACTGAAATGCTTACGATTTCTGGTTTTTGTTCACCAAACCCAATTTTAAAGGTTCCAGTTCTGGTTCTAGAAAAATCAAAGTTCCTGTTCTGTTCGGTTCTTAATTAGGGTTCGGTTCTGGTTCCAGTTCTTAAAAATGTATTTTTCCTAGTTTTAGTACCATTAAAATATATGTAAATAGAACAAAGTATTAAAACGCAATTTACAAAAAATAAAAGTTACTTATGTAAAAAAATAAAAATAGTTCAAGAGCTTTATAATAGCAAAATTTGTTGATAATTCAGGGTGACATTTGAACAGAAAATTATCGTATTTTATTTATGTTTGGCAGAATTCTAAAAAATTGTGGTCAAGCGTTCCTGGCTACAGAGTCAAAGGTCTCAGGTTCAATCCCTGGTGCTTCCATATTTTCTGTGAAGCAATGGGTCTGTAACGAGGTCAACTAAGCCTCGTGAGGACAAATGTGGAGCTACTTGAATAAAGAAGTAGTGGCTTTGATCTAGAAAACTGAGATTAATGACCGGAGTGTTTGTTGTACTGACCCCATGACACCCTCAATCCACATTAGTTAGAAATATCTTCACCGACAGACTCGGTCTGTATGGCTCGAATGAGGGATGACAGCATGGAGCTTTACTTTATGTGTATTTTCAATTGAAAAAAGTTAAATAAAATAAGTTACCTAATGGTGGTTTGATGCAGCCAAACCAACTAGCTATCACCTTGGGAACAAAAGGAAATTGTGTAGACCTATATGGTTTTAGTATTTGTTTAGAAAAGATTAAAACAGCCATTTAATTTGGCTGTTAATTATTATTATGTATGAAAACATTATTTTAGGCTTCATTATTAGGATATTAATATAATGTTACTGGAATATTCTCTATTTCAATTTGAACATCATAAATTTAAATATAAGTACTTTCTTGAAGTCCTTAATTTGTAGACACACCAAAATAAGAAATGAGTTTGCAGAGTTACAATATATGAACTTTATGTAATTAATCTTAAGAACTATCCTAATAATAATCTTGATGTGTCACTCTGTCATTTAAAAAAAAACTCTACAGTGGATAATATTAATTTCATCCCATCTATTAAATAATTCAAATAATCAATTATTAATAAAACTATAAAAACACTTTTGAATTACACACAATGAACAAACTTTGAACTACCTTTTACTTAATATTTGAAGGGAGCGTAAAAATATTAACTATTTTCAATATGCGTACAACCCGAACGGGGAGCAAGACGCGGTGCTAATAATAATAATAAATAATAATTATAATGATGATAATGATAATGATAATTATAATAATGATAATGAAAATAAATATAATGATAATAATAAATAATAATATAAATAAAACTAATAATAATAATAAATATAATTAAAATAAAATAATATTAAAAATAATATAATAATCATAATAATAAATATTTTCAATACCTCCAAGTAAACTGGCCATCTAATAACTTAAATTGTTTAACTTTTAGGAATAACACTTTTAATAAATTTCTTCAAATTTAGCCTAGATTAAACCCGCCTCGGTGGAGTAGTTGGCTAACGCGCTAGTTTTGTATTGAGCTAGACTGTCGAGGACGAGGAGATCGAGATTCGGATCTCGGTCGGGTGAATCAGGGGTGGTTTTTCCTAAAAGGTTTTCCACTCTCCCTGCATGCAAATGTGGGTTGACTTACTCTAAGTTCAACCCACCAAATTCCTAATCCATTAGCATTATTAGTAGTTAAGCGTACAACCCGAACGGGTAGTAAGATGCAGTGCTAAATAAAATAGAAAAGCCTAAAATTATTGTACAACTGGATAGGTTCTCACTTCTCGGTATTGACCCTTCTTATACATATTTGCTGTCACTCAAAGTCAAATACATCTACCTAAGCTATTTGCCCAATTAGTAAATTGAGAAAACCCTAAAAGCTATGACAATAATCATTTATCAAGAATCTGAACTCATTAGTGCTTACTGTTAAAGTGCTCATTGACTATTTTATAATCCTCTTGGAAAATAAATATATCCTACCCTTACAAAGATTCTTGGGAAAGGCAAACATTTAATTTTTTTGTTGGGGCTCTGCCAGAGGATGGCGGGTTGGCTAGAAGGTCCAAGAAAAATAAAATTAAGTTTCGGAAAGAAGGGCATTATAATGCAACTGTAAATCATTTTTTGAAAATTAAGAACCTTTAAGAACCAATAAGAAATTTACCAACCTAAAAGTATATATTGATTCCTGTTCCAGTTGTTCCTTAAAAATAACTGTTAATTTAGGTTATTAGTTCTGGTTTGACTCCTTGATTTAAATGTTGCTTTGTGCGTTAAATATAGAATTATATCAATATCAATACAAAACACTATATTAGAAAATAAATGGTTCAACACAATCACACAAACTTTCTCATATTCTATATTATAGCTTGGGAGAAAATTTTCAAAAACTGTTTTTATGTCATTTATCCTCGAGTAAGTTTTCCTCATAAAAAAACACTTCATCTTGTTAAACACAAAACACTCTTTAAACATGAATTTTAAACCAATGTATGCATCAATGTTAAGAGAAATTTAAAATTTTCATAAACAAGTTATTTGTTAGATATCCTAAAATTATTTTTAATTTCTAAAAATAAAATAAAAAAATTTCATCATGAAAAACTTTTCTTAGATACCCATTTTGAACTCGATCTTTAAGACAAATTTCAAATAATTTTGAATAGTCTAAAATTTATCAAAAGTAAACAACCCTTAATTTATTTTAAAAAAATGACATACATTTTTATTGATAGTGTAAAATACTCCCAAAATAGCAATTTTGAACACAATTGTTGTAGATTTCTTTTAGATTCAATCTTTACTATGTATTTATAATGTAAAAAAGTTTACAGACAGCCACTTTGTACCAAATTGCCAAATTAATTTATCTAAGTGTTCAAATTTAAAAAAAAAAGCCAAAAGTAAACTAGCCTAACAAATTTTCCCACAAAAAACACGTAAACAGTTTTATTTGTCATGTTGTAACACTTCTCAGATACACAGTTTAAATAAACTTTCTAGAGCCATTTTCAAAAACCACTCATTAGTATGCTACCCTTAAACATGTGATAGTTTTAAAGTAGTGAACTATGTTCATAAGAAGTATGCCTTGAATAAATATAAATTAAATGTGTTCTAGGTTTTAAACCTTTTAAATGTTCTCTAGGATTGACACACCCCGTAAATGTGTTCTAGGTTTTAAACCTTTTAAATGTTCTCTAGGATTGACACACCCCGTAAATGTTCTCTAGACTTGACACCCCTTGTAATCTCTGGTTCTGTCTGGGACGCCTCCCTGTCTGCTAACAACAGACTAACAAGTGCACTCAAATGGTTGACCTTGCAATATTGCCTCCCTGTCTGCTAACAACAGACTAACAAGTGCACTCAAATGGTTGACCTTGCAATATTGCCTCCCTGTCTGCTAACAACAGACTAACAGGTGCACTCAAATGGTTGACCTTGCAATATTGCCTCCCTGTCTGCTAACAACAGACTAACAAGTGCACTCGAATGGTTGACCTTGCAATATTGCCTCCTTGTCTGCTAACAACAGACTGACAGGTGCACTCAAATGGTTGA
>CABFWB010006390.1:0-10675 GCA_902151455.1 Timema bartmani
TCGCTATAACACCAGCAAACAGAGTGGACGTGTGTTAAACACTCGCTATAACACCATCAAACAGAGTGCACGTGTGTTAAACACTCGCGGAGTCACTCCAACTCATCTTTCATTATTTAGTTGATGCATTCTTTAGTAACCAGATCCAAAGTGTGCAATTAATTAATTCTAATATTCAATCTGTAATCTTTAATTCAGGTTATCTTTAACTCAAATCAAACCCAGTCTAACCGTTGTTTGGGAACGTGAAACTACCTGGAGCTCGAACACAATATACTAAAATATTTAGATCAACCCCTGAGTTATAAACCGATGATCGTGAATACAGGGCTATTAGGTTTTATACTAACACGGTCAAGATCCAAACCAAGGATATATACGATCGCGTGCCGTCAAACTAACTTCAATATGGCCCAGAATCTTATAAGCTGCGTCAGAGTGTAATGAGCCTCGAAAAGCTTGCTACCCTTTAAGGAAAAAGAAGTGTACAATATAATATTGCCAAGAGAATCTATATTGCCATTTGGTTTGAGGTAACCTGTAATATACTGGGTGAGTTCTACTCTACAGGATCTACAATATGTCCAAACTCTTGTCTAATGGTTGCTCATCCCACGAAGACCAAATAATCATCTAGATTTTCCTTTGCTGAACATGTGGTGTTTTAATGTTTGGACAAGTTGTAACAAAGAATAATACACAAGTGCAGTGGTAGTGAAACAGTTGTCTACTATGACTTATACATGCACTGAGGTATATTTGTGGATATATTAGAAATTTAATACGCCAGTTTTGATGTAATACTGACTTTTTAAACTGAATTACTAACTAAACAACTCCTATAAATAAATGTTAGAAAATTTGTAAATTAAAATATTTAGAAAGCATTAAAAAATGAACACGCACTAATGTATTATGAATTAGGTAGAACTAGATACACTTGAGTTAAATGGGACAAGAATCACCATGAGTTAAGGTGGGATGAAAATGAAAAAGTGAAAAATTTAATAAGTAGGCCTATAAGCCCAATGATTAATTATTTATTTGTTAAAGTAAATTGAGACTGTCTACTAGCTAATGGGGTATAGAATGGTATGATTTTCACATTGAGATATGATAGTAGGAACTAAGGTATGCTAATATGGAATACACATTAGGGTATAATAAATAGTATGGATTTTAAATTGAGATAATATGGTAAGGAATTCACATTAGTGTTAATATTTTGTGTTAAATGTTATTTTTTTACTAACTGTTAACTAGGTTGGTAATGGAAAACCACAGGGAATGCGAGAAAACCGATTAAACAAGTATTTACTTCATTACCGTGTGATATACAAAACATACCGCCACTATAATCAAGAACCAGCCAAAAATACAAATTCTCCACTAAAATGAACCCACACACTGAAGGGATTATCAACAAACTCACACATATTTATTATCTGGTTCTCCTATTAATAAAATAAGGTATAAGTAAGGGACGTTTTCTCGATACTCAGCCCAATCACAAGTACCTCCAGCCTTTTGGACCGACGTTGGAATATACCATCTCTTATGGCACGTAAATTGTTACAAACAGGAACCAAAATCCACCTACCTCTACAATAATTTTAGAGGACCTCATGACAAGCATAGTCTTTTTAAAGTAACCCACCTAAACCCACCTTTGGAGAGAGATGTAGCATATCTTCTATTGCTGCATGGTCCACTGGTTCAACCAGCATGAACAGAATTACATAAGACAGTCCAGGTGTTTGAGCAATAAATATCCTTGAGTCATCAGCATAAAAAGATTCCAAGAACACATGGAGATCAATGCCTTTATATCACAAATGAATATAAGAAGATTAAACGCAAACTGTGATTTATTTTACGACGGAAAAACGCAACTTAAAAAAAATCATTCAGTTTCTGAGCAAAAACACTGCTCTCACGATGTGACCCAATTTTAAAACGTTAACTATTTACAACAAACATAATAATGCACCAAGTCGGCACCAACTTACAATCATCCGTGTTGGTGCGAATAAATCCTTGCAATCCCATAAGACCCTTTCATATATTATAATGGGTGGTGTTGTCGCCGTAAGCAACTTAGCAGGATCGATAAGCGATAAGGTAAGCAATATTATATACATGTTTAAATAAAATGGCATACGAATACCATGGTCAAGACATTTTGTTTCATACAATACACAGGTGGATAACACATGACTAATATAAATTTGTAATAGAGCTTCACGCCATAGAATTGGCCTGTACAACTTCTCAAGTGAGACAGGCCAAATTGCTCCAAAGAAAACAGATGCAGACCGTATGGGTGAAACAGAATTTCTTATTTATTATCAGATGACATTAATTTTGAATCAATAATATTGACATCGGGTAGTTTAATAATTATTTATGATAATGGTGATGTTGATGATGGTAATAATAATAGTAGTTTATATTTTCACATTATATTCTTATTTCAAACAGAATATATAGAAACATAATACATCTCTTTAGTATGTTTACTTGAAGCAAAATTACATCTAAAATATATTAATTCAACCTATCTAATTTACTAATAATCTCATAGTCATAATGAGAATTATAACACCTCTTTTCAGCAAAAAGCTTGTGGTATTATGGGGTCAAATTTTTAGTAAACCTCTTCAAAATATCTTCTAAATTGTCACCAGACAGACAAGAAAGTTGTTTGTTTTTATTCATATTCATGATAGAGAACGTTTGTTCACAAATGTAGGTACCGCCTAAAATGCAAAGAGTTTTCTTTGCAGAGTCAATAATATATTTGTACTTTTCACTGTTCATACTTCAGTAGAACCACTGCAGACTGAACAAATGAGTCTCATGTCAAATTCTTCAATCAGATAATCAATTTTTATATAATATTTTTCTCTTAGATTGGTATGCTTGTGTTGAGGAATATACTACGCACAATTGGGTAGTGACGCATTTCCCCTTTCAACAGTTGCCTTCTGAAAAGCTTCCATTTCATTTTGAAAGTCTTCACAGCTCACTGCTGTGAAAAGTTGAAATATAAGCTTATTTTTTCCCTAAAGTTGAGTGTTGAGGATATTTAGGTATATTGTATCGTCACAAAGAAGAAAATTTCTGATTCCAGGACTATCTTCAAGCTCAAGAAATTATTTTAGGTTATTTTTACAAGAACTTGGCTACTTACTCTTTTAAGCCAACGAAACGCACTCATCCTTGACATAAACCACCTAATTTTCCATGTGATAAAGTAGGTCACTTAACTCAATTTCTCCTTCAAGAAAATCTTGAAATGTCCTATGTTTCATTCCCTTAAAACGTAGGTAGGTAAAATAGAAACTATCACTGACACTACTTGATCAAACTTAAATAATTTGCTACCCAAACCCTGAAGATGTGTTATACAGTGATGTTTGGCTGTTTTCTACCGATAAATTGATCAATAAGAATAACTACTCCAACATGTTTTCAGCGCATTTCCAGAGTACCACCAGTACAAATAGCCACCAAGTTTGCAAAACCTATACCCAACTTATCATCCACGTACTTGATTGCTTCACTAGATATTTATTTTACGGTTGTCCAACCTATCACGGAACACACACCAACTAGATCTCCAGTGATTTCAAAATGAATGGTGTCCTTCAAGTATGCACTTTCGTCCCTTGCTAAAGAATTAAAGTAGAATTTACTGTTTTATGCATCAGCTGATAACTAAGATTGGCAGAAATGTCTACTATCCTCCTATGTACAGTCATGCATGATGGATTGAAATTTTTAAAAGTTTGCCTCTTTTCTAGACCTATCCCATAAAGATCAATCAGCATTCATTTCTTCAAAAGACCCCCTTCCCTCCTCAGTATAACATTTTCCATCAGCAGCAATTTCAAAGCCTACCTTGGTGGCCGGTTCTTTCTTGGTGTTCACTTTTTTGAAAATATGTTGTTCTGAACTATGATGCTTCCCAAAAATAGTTTCTATAATTTTCTTTCCATTTGTATCCAATTCAGTGTCTTAGGAATGATTAGTCGCAAAGTACTGCTAAATATTATATTCTTTGGGAACGTCTACCGTGTCGTGACACACGAGGCATAGGATGTTGTCTTGGAGCACAGTAAGCAAATAATTATAGTCCATTCAGCGCTTAAAGATCTTCTCCATCATTCCAACTTTCCTTATTTCTTGTCACTAATTGAAGCTGTAGCTATTGTTTTATCGAGGATAGCAATAGCTTGAAACCCTCAGCGGAGTAATATTTTAGTGAGCAAGAAGTTGACAATTGACTCTGGAATTCAGTTCCCATTGGCTGACGGAAGGCGACAAACAAACCCCACTTGCTTTCTCCCAAACCAGATGGAGTGGCCCACACTTATTCCACAAGACCAAGTCGTCGTTCGCATAAAGCTTTTCATGGGTACTATAAATACATTTTGTCAAACGACTAGAACATTTTAGGATCGATAGGTTTTTGTGGGGTATGCTTGTTTGAATTTGCTTGGAACCTATAATTTAATGTAATTAATAATAATAATGGATATTGTTCCCCAAAGTCGTGGTGGGCCTCTAGGTGAGTGTTGGTGGGTCACGTGCGGCCCACGGTCTGCCACAGAAGATGACAAAATATAATACCTCTGGAAGGAAAGGGGTGGCTGACTGTCACATATATAAATACTAAACACAGGACTGGTTCGGAAGGCACCAATATCTATCGGATGACTGCAAAGTGTGCTTTTCTTAGAATATTTAAAGCATAAGGTAACTAGACATAAAAATGCCACAAGCTTATTTTTATTTTACTAAATCCCTATGGAAGTTCACAAAAATACTCAGTAGCTGCTTTTGGAAGGCTTGTCAATCAATTTTAAATAAATTTAATGCTCTAATTAGCACACCCTAATTGAGATATTTCATATGTGAAATCCAAGTGAGCTTAAAATCTAGTGAAAGTTACTTCCAGAAATATAATAAATGTGTGAACAAAATCATACATTCAATGTAATTAAAACAAGTGGAACTAGTCATTGACCCCATTCTTAATGAAAGGAAGTGATGGATGTGTAAAAGCTATACCGGTATCATTTATGTAAAGCTCATGCCTATTTTGGCAACAAGTTGAATTCATCATTCACCCCAATTAACCATAGTTAATTTCGTATGTGAGCACAAAAATCCACGAAATAACCGGAAAGTGAACCACATCCATATTCCTATTGACTGTGGTAGTGAGCAGGAAAACACTTTTAATGTTGTCCATGTAAATCCTATTTACGTTACCAAAAAAGTACCAGATAAGATATGGCTAAAATTTACCCGGAAATGTTTGTATGACAAAAAACTATATATGATAAATAGAATGCCCTCATAGAGGTTTTAATTATATATAAAGTACCACCATGTGGTGACGTGGACACTCTACAAACTTAATCACAGTTAACATCTAGGGTATGATATTTATCAATGAATTTAATCACACACTATTTATTATCTCAAGACGCACGATATGTTAACTACTGATAATTTAAGAATAAATCCACATTCAAGGTTTAATCAAACATCATGGGATTCTAAAGCCCAATCTAGTTACTCATTAATTATTTTTTCCAAACATTTTACACACACAAAACTATTAAGTGTTATGTGCACGTATCTATACGGATCAGATTTTCCTTGGCACTTTTATAAATGGGAGTAAGGGCTACCTGCCACTATAGGGATAAGAACTTTAAAGATTCCCAAACACCGTTGATAATTCAAGAAGAAAATCTTGTCAAAAAGAGGAGATTTGGTACAAAGTTTTGATACTGAGCTTCATAAAAGCATACATTTCGGTTTCCCACCAGGCTATATTAAAATGTATGAAGGGGAGCTATAATCTTGCCCTCGATTCTTTTCAAATCAATAGAATGGCATTGCATGGTCCACTTGTGCAAAGCAAACACATCTGCGAAAGAAGAAGTACTGGCAAACAAACAAACAAACAAACAAACAAACAAACAAAGAAGAAACTCAGTGAAATTGCATCCTTTTTACAATCTAAGAATCAGAGTTTTAGAAGTATAAATTGTTAATATAGAAACAAATAGATTAAAAAAATGTCCCCAACTTTCCTAAATTATGTGCCAAGCTCAAAGATTTAGAATTTGGAAGGAATCCCAAATATCCATAGCTGTATTTCAATAAAAGGGACCACTGACCAGAAACCCTCAGTCGACTAAAGGACCAGGTGGTGAAACTGTTTTGGCGTGGACTTCAGAATAAGAGCTGCACCACAACGATGTCCACTGATATATCTGCTCTCTCTATCTGATTCTTGGCGTAATGAGGATAGAATATCTCAATATAGCGATCTCATGGATAAGAACACAATTAGCATGTTTAAGAGCCAGCTGCAGTACTAAATAATCTAATATTTTGGGCTTTACCATTATCTTCTGAACAACTATTTGAATAAGAGGTTTTTATCCAACCAGAATACACCGGGTCGCAGTATCCTGTGGAGGATGGCTTACCTATTATTTTAGGGGCCTCCTCTTTTTGTGTGTAGTTGCAGGCTTGAATGTTCCGTGCTCAGACTTATTTAGAACAACCATGATACAAACAAGAACCTAGCATGTGCAGTTAGTTGCAACCTCAATCATGTGACCACAGAACATAACAGACCCTGGGGAAGCAGAGGTATGAAGAAATGGCTTAATACCAACACAAGATTTGGAATGCCCGGAGTAAGACTTTGGGGAGTGACCCAAGGAGAACACAGGAAAGTGTCCTAAGGAGAACCTTGAAGAATCCCTCGAGTTGTATCTATTGTTGTCCTCAAGAGCAACTTGGATCGGTTCCCCGAAGATGATTTAGAGTATTATTCAAATAAGTATTCCAAGTAGGACTTTGTGAAGTTCCCTAGGTAGGAGTCAGGGAAATGAACCAAAACGGACTCATAGAAGACTCTGAAAAGACCTTAGTAGGAGATCCTAAAGAGGGCTTTAAAGAGGTCTCAGTAAGCAATCTTCAATATGATGCGTGTGTTGACCCTCTATGAGCGAGAGGGCTGCCCTGTGCGTAACTTATTTCATCACCTATGAGTGACAGCATAGTTAAGGTCATCTTGGGAAGAGATGAATGGTATCAAGTGAGTAGACGGTATGGTGGTATTCACCTGTACTTTGGTTTGACTAGCCAGCAACTCATATATTTAGTAATCTCCATAACGTCAGTATATTTTTGTCCGACTCTCTCCAGAAAGTCATGTCTCCAGTAATCTCCATAACGTCAATATATTTTTGTCCGACTCTCTCCAGAAAGTCATGTCTCCAGTAATCTCCATAACGTCAGTATATTTTTGTCCGACTCTCTACCAGAAAGTCACATCTCCAGCAATCTCCAGTACGAATATTTCATTAGGGTGACGGTGTTGTTTCCTTCCCTTGTTCGTCGTGAAGTGTCTCCCCTTCTCCCCTAAAGGCCTATCCCGTTGCAATTAACTCCCTCTTTTCCCTCCCTTATGAACCCTGTGCACTCACTCAAGTACTTCACCCCTCCTGGAACCGAACCATGGAGAGGAGCGGTCGGTCATTGTCACATCAAGATTGATGCTGTGGCTCTAGCGACTTTTAGTGCCTCCTTCTCTTGGAGGGAGGCTGGCCCTTGGAGCACTAAGCGTACAACTCCACGCTCTTAACCAAGACTTGTTAAGTAAGGGCTAAATGTGCTCATTATAAAAAGTGTTCATATCACTATACGAATAATTATTGGTAGAGATGGGTCGAATACACTATCTTACAAATCAAAATCTTAATTTTACCTTCGAATCCCGAATTTAAAATATGAATCCGAATCTTGGAATTATGAACAAAATGGAAATATAAATATTTTAGGATAGTCTATATTCATAAAATAAAGAGCTTATCTATCTATTACGAACATTGAGCCATATTTACCACACGTAGAGGTTTAAAATTTAAATATCAGTAACATCTGAGCACGAAAATGTGAGACTCAAGGCTGAAATTTTAATTTTTTTGATTAGATTTTTAAAAATTTACCAAAAACCGGGGTGGAAGAAATAAAACGAAGTTATATCTTTTTTCTGTTTGAAGCAAAGAAAAGCGTTTCCTCGTAACTCATTGCGTGGCTACCGCAGGCAGCGTCGGGTATTTCTGCCAGTAGAAAATATAAATGTTTACTGATTTTTATTTTTACAATGCATTCATAATAGTAGAAATATTTTAAGTTAAGTTTTATATTAATGATCTGGAGTCTGGTCGTTAAGCTTGTTCTATAATTATTTTTGGGCTTAACCATTTAATTGTTATAAAGCAAATCCCAGTTCATATATATATATATATATNTCTATAATTTAATCCTTGAATCTCGCATATCTTTATGGATTTGAAGCATTTGAGGGTTCAAGGATTCGAGAGTTCTTTCTCTAATTGATTATTAGCTAAATTAACCTAATTCTACAATAATAAAATGTAAATGCAAGTCAGCATTTGTGATCAGGAAGTCTAATGCGTCACTCTCATGATATAATAATTTGCTGATGACAGGGAGGTCAAGGTTTAAATCTCAGCCGGGTGTGCTAAAGGTTTTTCCAATTATTTATCTTTGTTGTTTTTACATTAACTTTACATGCTAATATGGATGCATTTCTTCTAAACTTCCTTTTGAATTCAACAAACTACTTACACATTATATTACCATAGTTCTACACCTATAACTGATACTAGGGTTATATTTAAAAACTACCTACACACTTCATTAACCTTGTTTATCACACCTATGAGTAAACAAAAGTTTATACCACGCCACTCCTTAAAAATTATCTTGCTCAAGATTAACAATTGTTAGAACCAAACACCAACATTGTTTCCCTTTACGGTAGTCACGTGATGTCAGACAAGTTCGTTAACCAAAACAACCAAACCTAGCCTAGCCTAACCTAACCTAGCCTAAACTAACTTAACCTCTATATGTCATTCTAACAAATATTGCAAACGAGTTTTGCCATTGTTCTTAATTAGGCTGAATATATTCTTGATTAATAAATTAGAAAGCTTGGAAAGAGTTTATTTCCTGTCGCTTTTTTTGAAAATTGTCTAAAACTTGAATGACATCACGTCATGGCCGTACAAAGAAATGACCACGAAGCGTTGTGGTATTTTCATAAAGCCG
Source organism: Timema bartmani (assembly GCA_902151455.1). Lineage (NCBI taxonomy): Eukaryota > Metazoa > Arthropoda > Insecta > Phasmatodea > Timematidae > Timema > Timema bartmani. The sequence goes on from CABFWB010006390.1 coordinate 9,178, forward strand.
CAACGCGTTGTGGTCATTTTCTTTAACAGCCACGACACCTATTTTGCTTTATGGCAATTTTAAAGGCTAAAACGCATTGTGGCATTTTAAAAACAACCAGGACGCAACATTTCTTGTTGTGGCAGTTGATTTAATATACCATAACGCACTCTGGACTTTGTATTTGAGCTTAGCATATGCACTATTATTTAAAATATTCGACACCTTAGCTCAGTCGGTAGCATGTCTGCCTATTAAGCTCAGGGTCCCGGGTTCGATTCCTGGCATGGTCAACAGATGTATAGTTGGGGAAATGTGGGTTTACCCTTTTACAGTGATGAATTAACGACCGGGGGACTGGATGGTGTGCCTGTCCTAGTCTTAAGTTAGATTATAAAGCATAAGAAACTACAACAGAGCTAGCAAGCTGGTAGTGGAAACTATATGGCCTGAATAAAAAACTGACCTAGGCCACAGGCTGGAAACAGGAATGGATTATAAAGATGCACATATACACCTTTTGCACGGAGCTGAAGATAAAATATTCCCGTATGTATTCGATCCCAATAATGTTATTTATACTGAGGCTATATGAACCAGAAACTTGTGATTGATTTATTGCGAGTGAACTCTCGCCAAATGGACACAGTAGTAGTTGCTACGATACGAGTCAAGTGTGTGTGTGGTTAGCTATTTGTATGTATTTAAAGAGGGGTTGTGCCCTACACTCTTACCGCAACATAATGATTACTAACATCACGGGCGGACTACAGAATTAGGGAATTCTGGATCCAGGCTGGCCAGTATCTGGGGTATTTAGTTTATTGTTCAGATATTGCACATACTGGATACGATAGGTTTTATGTTAGATCAGTTGTTCCAAGCTAGGTTAAACTTTAACCTATCTACTGATAAAATGTAGGGTTTTCGAAACTATATTTTAATAATCTCAGTGACTAGCTTCAGTGGCCACATGGTATAAGGCGTCACTCTTGCAATAAAGTAGACAGCTGATGACAGGGAGATCGGGGTTCGGTTCCTGGTTGGGTGTACTGAGGGTTATTTTCCCTAAATGGTTTTCCACTCTCCCTCCATGTAAATGTGGATACACTTCCTTTAAATGCAACTTTCCCCTCTCTAGAACATTAGCGTGGTTTATAAATATGCGTACAGCCTGAGCAGGTAGTAAGACGCTGTGCTAACAAAATGAAGATAATCCTAACACTATATTTTTTATCACCACGTCTTAGTACCAGTTAGGATTAAACATTATGTACTAATTAGCCTTATGGTTTTATGGATTAGGAATGTTAAATTTAAAGGTGTACCCATATTTCTGTGGAGGGAGAGTGAAAAACTAGTTTGGAAAAACCACCCTCAATACACCTGATCGAGATTCGAACCTCGCTATCCCCGTCATCAGAAGTCTAGTCCAACACGAGAGTAGCGCCTTAGACCATGCCGCCACCAATGCAGGCTATCATCACATTGAAGTATTTATTTGATTTTAACAAACTTG
>CABFWB010006390.1:22317-33838 GCA_902151455.1 Timema bartmani
CTTTTTTTTTTGCATTAGGACGTATTACGTGTCTAGCATCATTAATAATAATTACTCTCACAGCCCACTCTTATTTACTTATCTTAACTTATCTTTTTGTTGATTTCCATTATTTGTATTTGGGCCCCTCTAATCCGAGAGTTTGGGTTACAGCTGTAAGGCAGCCGGGAGATTGCGCACGACTTTAGTGTGTTTGGAGAGAGCTTACCTCAACCTTCAAGGGTTTCTACCTAGTCTTGCGTTCCAGCACTGATCCTACGACTTGGGCAAGAAGTGGCTTGTCAGGGTTGTTGTCAAGGGACTTCTGACCAACACTAAGCTGGATGAAGTCCAAGGAGGGCTGGTGTAGATGGAATTCCCCATGAAAACCATCACCCAGATAATCTCATACCGGAAACGGGACTGGAATACAGGAGGCAGAAATTAACAATTTTTGACATTTCTCTGACTCCATGGGAACATACTGCATGGCTGTATACTATTACAGTCCTGTATGGGATATGCATTTTGGTGGAAAAGTACCGGTTGCCGGGAGGCGCTATTCAGGACAAGAACCATGATCAGTTCAGCCATGTCTGGAAAAACTGCCATGCTAGCCCGAGATGTGGGTTCTGTGGTGGTGACCACAAGAAGGGCAAGTCTCCGGAGAAAATGCGATCTCCCCCTCCCCCCCCTCCAAGTGGGTCGGCTAGTCGCAGTTCAATGTAAGCATACTCTAATTCTCCCTGAAAAGGAGAATGAAAGCAAATTATAACATGTACTAATCAATTATTCACACCTTGTTATTGACGGTAACTAATCACGGGATGTCGCATGTCGCGAAGGTTCTGAAACAAGGAAAGGCATATTTATTTTAGTAAGGGGAAAAATTAAAGTGTACAACCTAAGTAGGGATGCTAAGGATACGTGCGGAGACACTAATCTATGGGGAGAGGGGGGCTGGGTGAGAGCCTCCCCTGACTACTGTTTTACACCTCTCTCTTATCCAAGCACGGCTTTTGGACGTCAATGTCATCTAACAGGGACAATGGCGTAGTTCCAAAGCCCCTGGATTAAAGGATTAATGGCACCAGGAAGCCTGTCTTAGAAGGGCTGTGAAAGCTTTTGGAATTGTTCTGTGATAGTGGGTGTCTCCAAATCCTGCTACAAAGTCAAATTGCGAACGTACCATGGGTATTTCACAATTATCCTCAGACACTAGTTCTGGAATGCCTGCATCCTCCTCAGATACATGGACACCAGTTGGGCACGCATAATCGAGAATTGGCCTTAGACCGTTCCTCGAAAACATGGTGCCACGCTTGTTCATTAGTACACCTAGGCACCCCAACCTTTGCCTCACCTTGGTAAATCGTTCGATAAATTGTTGTCTCCAGGTCAATTTGGTTTCCATTGTAAATCTTAGTTAAATAGCTCTGTTCATCCGTCTGCTCTATTTTCTGAACAGCTGGAGAAAAGCTGGCCTGTAGTATTTTCTTTTCCATATAAAGAACACTGGTATGCTCTTCTCCACGTTGATACTCGTCTTCAAGTTGTTCAGACAACTCTACAACTGTGTCAGGCTATTCTGTAGTCTCCTCTACACCAGCTGTTCTCACCACGACTTCACCACTAGAAACGTGTTTTCCACATGCAATACCAACCAAGTGCCTGGGGATTTAGGAATGTCATTAACATATATACTGAAGAGGAAATGGCCCTTGGTGTAACCCTGTGGTATTACAGTCCGGATACTTCTGATTTATGATGTGGCATTCTCAAAGGTTGAGGAGAAGGTACTTTGAGAAAAATAATACTGAACAACCTTAACTAGTCTCCTCTACACAAGCTGTTCTCACCACGATTTCACTACTAAAAACGTGTTTTCCACATGCAATACCAACCAAGTGCCTGGGGATTTAGGAATGTCATTAAAATATATACTGAAGAGGAAATGGCCCTTGGTGTAACCCTGCGGTATTACAGCCCGGATACTTCTGATTTATGATGTGGCATTCTCAAAGGTTGAGGAGAAGGTACTTTGATAAAAATAATACTGAACAAACTTAACTGGGTTTAAAGAAGGGTTTGGGAAATGAGTTTGAAGAGAAGTTCTTCGTGGCGGACACTGCCATGTCAAGGAATACAGCACTGGTCAGCATGTTGATCTTGAAGTTCCTTGTGACCTGCTAAATCAGATGGACAATCTGGTGGGATATCGCGTGTCCGGCCCAGAATTTTAACTGCTAATCCACCAGTATGTCCCCCTTTTGAACATGTCTTGTCAGTTTGGCCAGTAGCAGTCTTTCAAACACCTTGGCCAGACAGTAGAGCAAGCTAATTGGTTGGTAATACGAATTAGTTCTGGGTCTTTATCCAGTTTGTGGGAAAATAGGACAAGCATGCTTCCAGAGCTCAGAGAAGTGACTCATGAGCAGGATGGCGTTGAATAAATCTAAAAAGAAGTTGATCGCCTTCTGGGGCAGGTTTATGAGGTCCGCGCTTTCTGATTCCATCCGGTCAAGGGGCATTGTTTAATCTTAGGGCGGTTGATGCCCACGGTATTTATTTTGCTTTTGTGGATTCGGGTTTATATAAAGGTCTGTAAGAGTACTCAGACATCCGGTCAAGGGGCATTGTTTAATCTTAGGGCGGTTGATGCCCACGGTATTTCTTTTGCTTTTGTGGATTCGGGTTTATATAAAGGTCTGTAAGAGTACTCAGATCCATCGCCTCATCCACGTTTGCCATATGCACTACTACCCCCATTCCCACTCAGAAATAATTAGCAAAGAGTTAATAAGAGAGTTGAGTTGTTTATTTACAAACATAAGAATTAAAATCGATGAATTGAGTGAAACAAACTTAATAGCGAAGGGTAATACCAATGCTAACTGTGATGCTCAGTGGACTTCAAAATTGTGTCTTTACAGTGAAGTACTAATTTGACAACTATGTAAAGAGTAGAAAGCAAAATTCAACATAGCCAATCCAGAAGCCGACTCAATTTCGAGATAGGTGCAGGGTTCTACACTATCTTGATCACTGCTCATCAGCTAATTCATAAATAATATTTACAAATAATAGTAAATTCAAACCCATAAATGGTGACGAAAAAACTCTATCTACAAGAATGATAAATTGACCTTGATAGAATATGTCCATTTATTCCTCATAATGAGCCATGTTCATATAATATGGCAAAAGAGATAAATACAAAAAATTATATACTCTAGGTAGAATATCGATATAATATAAGTAAGTCCTAAAGGTTAATATTAGATAAAAATCAATGCGCCAACGAGCGGTTCCTAATTTCCCTGAAACAAGACATGATTTGTCTTCATAAATCTTTTATAGGCCTCCTAAATCTGTATAGGACAAATATACATAGCAAACTACGACCATATGAAAGTCTAATCCAAACCTCGCCATCACGTGGTGGACACACAATTTAACTTGCTATTAAAACACGTTTAACAATGCTAGCGCCTAGTGGTCTTAAGTTAAACTCTCTAGGAATTAAATTTCAAAGACAATTAATTAATTCTGAGGGCGGCAAAACTAATAGATAAATAAAAATAGTGCTCTCAGGTGGGCTCAAGCCTAACTTAACGTAACAGTAGAAGAGAATAACTTTAATAAATGTTAAGACCATAAAATATCTTGCTGCCCATCGGCCCTTTATAAAACTTAACAGTAGATAAACTTTAAATAAAGACAACCATTTTAGATAATTACTCAAGAATAACAAGACGATAAAACTCTACATTACACCTAAATATGAATTTAGTAAACGACGCCATTTATTAGCAAGTGAGGGAGACTGTCAGTACCAAAATGGTTTAATGATAATCCGTGAAGCGGATAAGTAGAATATTAGTTGTAAAATCGGGGACCACGAATCCTTTATAGAACGTATAATTACAAGATTGAAAAACAGTTTTATTCTAACCGTGCAAAAATCTTAATTTTAACACGAAACCCATGGTCAAAAATAATAGGTTTAACATTTAAAGATTCCCAAATTAATTAATTTTGAAAAGATAAGATAATTAATACCGAAAGGGAATTTAGAAACCGTAGACATTATCTAACTATAACAGCGTCGCTCACCTTATTAAGCCTGAAATATAATGAGTAACTACGCTAGATATTCCTACTCTTATATAGTTCTCGAATTTAGATCACGTGTTCTCAAAGAGTTGAAAAAAGGAGGGAGAAGAAGGGGGGTTAGACTCCACCGAGAACAAACTGGCAGGTTCCACGTCCATCTGGACGTCCGTAGAAATGTCCAGAAACGGGGCTATTAATCACAACCGGTAAAGCGCGCTTTTCGCTCTTCTTTTTGCCTGGGTACGGCTTGTTTACAGCGTCGAGGAACGAACAACGTGTCTCGACTCAGCCGGATATGGGAGAGTGTTGAGTGTTGTTTTCACCGGCTGTGGTCTTGGAGAGACGAGTCAACAGGGTCCAGAAGGGTAGGTGATGTATTCCCAATTGTTTAATATTGTTGTAACAAGTTTACAGCACCATGCTTGACGGATCGTCAGTCGCTACAGATTGCGCCTCTAAGTGTTCAGTGAGAGCATTGGCCCTCACCTGGTTGGAGCTGGTCACAATGATTCGTCCGAATATTGGTGGCCTTGATGCGGGAACCCGCATAAATTTCCTCGTCATCTACCTCTGTAGAGGTTATGGACTAAGCGCAAAAGGTCTACTTGCCATTTGACGGGAAGTGTTGAGGGCCTGGATTATGGGCCATGGACAATATCTAGAAGTCGGCCACTCTGCATGATTGTATGTACATAACAACGTGAGCAAACCAGCGCGGCAATGAATATACGTAGACTAAAGTAAATTAGTGGGGCTCTGGATCTACTAGAGCTTGGTTCGACATCACGTGCTATGTTCTCTCATCATTCTCGCATTTCTGTTGTGGGATATTGCCATAGGTCCTTGACACCCCATTTGAGAGTGTATTACCTTTTATGGGCATATTTTAGATTAGTCAGATAATGCCTGATCATATATTTAGTCGGGTTTTAATTGATCAATACACACTTGTTTCTAGGAGGCTACAGGAGCCATTCGTCTGGTAATTATTGATAGTTTGCACTTCACGCTTCACAAAGTTAGACGGCGAGCTCTTTATGGCTAGTTAGTGCATAAAGCTTTTAAGTTAAGAGGGCTTTGTGCCTTGGAAATGCATTTCTAATTACTGTTCGTTGGCGTTTAACCACTTATAAATTAAGGGGGAGTTGTGCCTTTGTCATGCATCTCTAATTTTTGTTAGATAGCGCTTAGCACTTGGCTTAAGGGGGCGTTGTGTCTTTATTATACATTTCTAATTATTGTTAACTAGTGCCTTATGCTTATGAGTTTAAGGAGGCGTATTTCCATGCTTAATATTGATTGTGGTTAGTTTATTATCGCGCTTAGCGCTGTACATTGGTTTGGAACTATGAAGTCACAGTTTTGCTCTAAGACAGTATATTTTTGGACTTGGTTATTTGTCATCCCTTGCTCTTAGGAGCTATTAGCTGTATCCTTGATCTGGGATAAGCACCCTTTATATTATGTATTCGTGTAAATAAAAATTATTGTTAACTAAAAGGTTGTCTTTCATTTTGGGTACACATCAAGGTCCTGTCCTATATGCACAGGATATCAATCTTATTTTCCCTGACACTGTTCTTGGAACATCACGTGAACTGCATGAACTTTGCGGTTCCAGTTGTCTACTAGATCCCTTGAGGTTTGCAAGGCCTTCCTCAACAGATTTTTATCCTGAACATACCTGAGGATAGAATTGGGTAAGGGAGCCTGCAGAACCCACTAAGAATTGTGCTTTGCATCGAAGCTCCAAGTGCTCCCTTGATGGTGGAAGTTATTAAATGGGCACTGTGATGGATTTTTGCAGTCGTTCAAAAGGTAGGAGGGGGTCCCAATATCTCTATAAACACTTTGGTGAATCTGTCCTATTCAACGCACCTTTGGTTGCGTTTTAAGGGGGTTGATGAAGGAAACTGCACATCCTAGGTTCACAAGAATGGGATTGTTATCTGAGTCCAGCTCTGCTATAAACTTCAGAATCAATCAACTTCTGATCACTTTGATGACAATGAAGTCTAGGACCTCTAGAAAGCCAAGAAGATTATGCGGTAAGTGGGTGGAGGTAAGAAAGCTGGAGGCCACCAAGCTGTGTTGATCTATGATGTCGCAGAGCAATCTGACATGAGCATCCACATTACTAGTGCTTCTTGAAGAGAGCTTTGCAATGAAGTCACCAACGAAGATAACAGGCCTAGTACGTCGAAGAAAAATATTCATGTCTGCGTCAATAGCCAGTTTGAACCAATGGTGTGGAGGTATGCAGGAGGAGATGAAACGTACTTGGCTGGTATAGGTCACCAGTTGGATAGCCGATGCTTTCATGTGTTGGAGGGCAAGAAGTGAGATGGCATGATGGTCAAGGCTCATTCTGACCAAGATGGCCATACTGCCTCTGGCCACATCCCCCGCTTGGTCACTCCAATATCAGATGAACTCTGCCAACGAGACCCTAATAATGGGGTGCAAGTGGGTTTCTCCCAACATCATTACATCAACACGATGCTTAACCTGAAAACTTTAAGCTCAACTTTCTTCCTCGCAACACCATTGGCATCCCCAAAATGCGACAATAAGCTGCTTAAACACTTGTGGTCCTCTTTTCAGGTGTACCGCTATGGGAGACCAGGTAGAGGATAATGTGTTTCATGAGCAGGTGGACACGGTTGATCCTTGGAGAAGCCTGGACATGCCTCAGGAGATTCGATAAAAAGTCTCAAGGATCAAATTTAGGTATCTCTTCAAGCAACTCAATGCAAATTTTTAGCTTGGTTGCATCATCATTTGAGGTGGAGTTTATGGGAGGAGGGGAGAAAGAGGTAAAATGGGATTTGTGGGATGAGTGGTTGTGGGAGTGAGAGTAATATGAGGGGGGAAGGTGGAAATGATTGGGAGGAAGAGAAGTGGTCTTGGACAGATCCTAGACCAGCTGGAATTTGGGCCAGATGGGACTGGCTTCTGTTCTGTGGCTTTGACAGGAACCTCAGCCTCGGGTGGAGGGGCTGGTCCCCCTAGCAACGCATCAACCAAAGATGTCACCAATGGCTTTGGTAGTGAAGCAGAAGTCACGTGCACTCTCTGTTCCACAACGTTACCCCAATAGCTTCTTACCTTTGCTTAGGCCATTCATCCTCCCTTCGCAAACCTTGGAGGCTCGTGCCAACTATGCCCCTTGGAGAGCCTTGTAAGTAGGGTGGCCCTACTAAAACAAAAAGTGAGTCCCTGAGCAGTAGATTCACTTCAGGGGAGATCGCCTCTCCTCCGGGTGCCCACCCCTCTTGTGGTCACTCCCACAGAAACAATATCCCGGTCTGGTAGTTGCAGTCTTTCCGTACATGGCCGAACTGATAGCAGTTCTTGCAATAAACGGCACCTCTCTGAAACTGGTACTCCTCCACCAAAATTCAGATCCCGTATAGGACTGTAAGAGTATACAGACTTTCAACGTGCTCCTCTGTAATCAGAGAGATATCAAAAATCGTTAATTTCTCCTTCCGGTATTCCAGTATCATTACGAGTATGAGAGTATCTGAGTGATGATTTTCATGGGGAACTCTATTTACACCAGCCTTCCATGGACTTCTTACAGCTTGGTGTTGGTGGTCAAAAGTCCCTTGACCACAACCTTGGAAAGCCGCTCCTTGCCAAGGTTTTAGGATCAGTACTGGATTCCGAGACTAGACAGAAGCCTTTGAAGGTGGCGGTAAGCTCCCTACAACAACACTGAGGTCGTGCTTAATCTCCCGGCAGCCTTACAGCCTTTAATGGCTCTTGAAGCTCGGTGCGAATGACCCTCGCCAACTTGGAGTAGTCCTCCACATCACATAGGATGATGGGAGGTATCCCCCCTTGGCCTATAGGTATGTTTAGAACAGCTTGGTTCAGGTTGGGGGGGGGGGGGGGAAGCGGCTTGCAATCTTACCCCTGGGTTTCCACCCCTTCTCACCTTGGCCTGGCTTAGGATCATTCTGGTCTTTCTACCACCAGAGGTACCACCAAAATTGTTGGGGTTGCTCCCCGTTGGCCTTTTAGCATTGATGGCAATCCGTCTACTGCTGTGTCTTACGAAATCAAACCCATTGGACTTACTATCCAAGCCCTGTTTCGACTCGTCACACCGACGAGAGGTCTGACCCTGAAGACAATTATTCTACGTTTACGGATTTGCACGACCTGTCAACACGCTGAGAGCCTGTGATCCAGTCTTCCAAGTCTGACCAGAAGTCATACATTAGCTTCTTTCCTTACGACACCACTTCACGAGAGGTGTCTTTGTTGGTGCAGGTATTTTGGACCTTTGTAGTAACGCACACATCACTTCCACATACTTCATTCCTTACCAGCGCAGGACTGCTATGCCTCCCCTGGTCAGGGCTTCTTTTGGCAACCTTAGGTTCCAAACATCTTACTGGTGGTAGATTTCACCTTCCTTCCTGGTTTCAGGAGATGTCTCCAGTACTCTTTTGCCAATAGTGGCACACTCATATTCTGGAGTTGGAATGGCTCTGTTGGATTATTCCACATCGGTATTGCTGCAAACGCTTTGTAGGAACTGGCATGGATCCATAAGCCGAGGACTAAGGAAGCCGCACCGAATGCCACGGTGGCCCTAAAAATAGTCTAATCTGATATCACCCTGAGAAGGGCAAGTGATCTTTGGTTGTGGACAACAGTGGCATGCTCACCTCTGGGATTTGGAGGGGCCCCACTGGCTTCACCTGTGCTGTATTCGTCGGCCCACTGAAGGGCCGAATCCTTCGTTTGGCTGCCAGTGGCTTGCATCTCCCCGGTTTTTGGGAAGACTTTGCCAGCGGCTTTTTGTCCTTAAGAAGAGCCGATTTGGCTGAAGTGCTGCCATATCCACCCACCTTCCTGGTAATTGGGGAGGTCACGCTGGCATGATAAGTGATGACCGCATACACTAAAGTCTCGTCCTGACTGCTTGTGAAAGCATCGGGCTTCCACTTAACGCCAAGCACAAGATCCTTGCTGACAGGAGGTGCTTTGAGAAACCACGGGGGACAGAAACTCTTGACTCTACTGGTCATGACAGGCTGCCCATTTTTCTTGTGTCGGCTGTTGCTCCGCCAACTGCCGACTTATTCTTCTGGAATGAGGCTAGCCCTATCCTGGCCCAAACTTTCTTCCCCTCATTCGGTGGTCTTGACCCGACCCCAACGCCAACTCCTTTATCTTCTTCACAGTGAACTTCATCGTAGCTCATATAATCAATTCGCTCAGAAATATTAAACTAGCTAGAAACACATAAAGGAGGCAGGATGACACCTTGCGATCCCAAACAGTCATCTAGACCATGTTACTTGTATTTATAGGATTAGTTTCACCCCAAAAGATATTATATATCAATCGGAGCTTATTGTTATCCCTCAAAAGAGCCGTTTTTTCAGATTACTAAAATTGGCAGATCTTACAGGGTTAACTTAGAGTAGGATAGGTAATCTTTATTCAAATAGATCTTTTTGGGAGGTTTGACTTCTGATAAGTTTAATTTGACTGTATTTGTCCTTAACAGGGCCGATAGTCCATGGATCTAGATGTTCTGTGCCATCCTGAAAATCTTGGATTCCCCCAAGTTATATATTTAGTATAGATATTTTTGTCTTGTTGCCTTTGACTAGGTTATGGAAGGTTAGGCTTCTCTCATTACCTTTGTGTTTAGGACAGGCTTGTTATTTTTGACGATTAATTTTAGTGGTTTTTATTAAGCTAATATTCTTCTGGAGCTTTTCGCCTGCCTAGCTCTGTTACTAATATTTTTTATGCACATAGCACGTTCTGTATTCCTTATGAATAATAAAACCTACATATTATTTTGTTTATAGATAATATGGGATATACCCAGGCGTGGATTTGGAGGGGGTCAAAGGGTCAGTTTAAACTCCTGTGAAAGTTGGAAAACTAATACAAAAAACAAAATTAAGGTTCAAATTTTAGAAAGAAAATATAACACAGATAAATTATACAATTTTCTATATTTTTACGCGTGAAAATCTCTTAATCATGGTCAACACGTTCTTTATTCGTCCACGTTTATCCATTCTTGGTTATAACTCACGCAAGTGTGGAGAAAATGTTCGTAATCATATACTAATATTTTGTCGTGCATACCAAGTAACGAACATTTTTCCGCATAAAGTCTGTAGACTACCAAACATCAAAGAAGACTAATGATCGCCTGAGAGTAGTTCATCCACGAATACCGAATATAGATTATGTGTGGACAGAAGAGTGGTGGAACTGTAGGGGACTCTGCCCCCCTGAAAATAATCCCCCCAGATATATTTCAAATCCTCCAATATTATTGAATATGAAGCTGAAATATGGCATTAAATTAAACTCCAAATGACTTACTGATGCATTCTATGTTCAAAAATTTGCCAGAAAAGACAGCATCAAATATACAATAGGCTAGAGGCATCCAAGTGGCAGAAAAAGTAAGTGGTGGAAAGCTCTAAATAGCTTCTGAGGTCATCCAAATTTCAAATATATATAGGTGAGGAACACTTTATATGGCTTATAAATGAATCTTTTTTTTTTAATCAAGACGAAGACTACTCATAGCTTCTAGNTTAATCAAGACGAAGACTACTCATAGCTTCTAGAGTGAACCATTTTCCAAAAAATTGTTGAAGGAGGGGCACTCCAAATAGTTAATAAAACTATCTTATTTAAAAAATATAGGAGAGGATGACCACGGTTTAAAACATATATAAGATCAAATATAATTGAGGAACTAATAAACGGCTTTAAACAGAAATCTAACTTTGTAAATAATTATGTTATTTACAATTATGACCCTCTATGAAAATGATCTGGATCTGCCCCTGGATCCACCAATAGTTTTATGAAACTACTTATTTGAGTATTGTCGTCCCTTTCTTTGGGCAAGTTCAATTGTAATAACTTTTGTCACCACTTACTGAGTATTTATATTTGTTGAATAAAATTTGAATTGCTTAAATTATCTTCGCTTTTTCTCTAACTTTTTCTTTATGTTTCTTGGTATAGAGCGAGACGAACGCTGCCAGTTATCAACATTAACTTTTATCCACTGATTCAGCAAATTCTATCATTTTAATCACAATCAATTTTACCCAACCAATATACACTCATTAAACACTGCCTGTGAATGCTGAAACAGAGATCGTGAAGGCAAACCTCCCTTTGTCTTAATGCTCGTCGCAATGAATGTGATTCTCGCTAAATTATTTTAGTGAAGCCGACACACAATTGCCCAGGATATTTGTATGCTACCCTATCAGACACAAGTGTGCATTTATTTGCAGACATTGTAATGATATGGAATTATGCATCTAAATAATTTGTACTTCACATCTAAATTCAAAATTACGATATTATAAATATGAGCGGGTAGTAAGATTTATTTGTGTTAAGTTGCAAGGTATGG
>CABFWB010006391.1:0-11977 GCA_902151455.1 Timema bartmani
TGTACATTATTCCGTTCAGAAATCTTACGAGTTTATAGAAAGAGAGAGAAAGTCTGTGCGGTGTGTCGTACCATTTATTTGGGTTTGAATTCACATAAAACGTAAAGATTCATCAAAATATCAAGATCAATCAAGAGAAAGAAAAAATTGCAATAAACTTCCATTATAAGGTAATTGATACAGTTACAAATATTGTACTTGATATCAAGCTATATTATAATTTTGTTTTTTCACCGCGTCTTACTACCCGTTCGACCTGTACGCTATCAAGTTTTTAAGACATTTAGAAAGAGAAGTATATACGTAAACGCACCCTGCCAAGCCTGTTAAAAGTATAATATCAGTTATCACTTACTAGAAAGTCAAGGACTTTTCCGGGTGCTATAGAGTTTGAAGCGGAATTGATAAGAGTACATTAAAAACAACATTTTTATAAGCGTACTTGTTGGAATGTGAAGAATATGACATCTAAATAAGAAAATTCTTACTCATATTTCCTTTGAAAGCCGCATTAGTAACCGTAGCACGAGGTTCTACTGATATCGCGAAAAACTTCAATAACGCTTAGACTAGCTGACGCACTAGTTTCGTGTTGAGCTAGACTGCCGAGGACGGGAAGATTGAGGTTCGAATCTCGGTCGGGTGAACTGGGGATGGTTTTTCCTAAACTCTACATCCACGCAAATGCTGGTTCACTTCCTCTAAATTCAACCTTCACAATCCCAACCCATTGGCGTAATTAGTACTTTAGCGTGTAAAACCCGAACGGTTAGTAAGATGCAGTGCTAAAAAAACATAAAGATTAGAATTATAATAGCTAATAGAGTGAGGATCAGGCACAATAGAACGCTATAAATGATTTCTCTGGACGTTTGATTGGGTAAGGGGGTGTATATAATTTAATTACGTAACTAGTTTTAATAGAGCATAGTTTTGTCCTCAACTGAAAACTACTTTCATCATCTTATATTGGGAGAAGAGAATCAGCAGGAAGAATTAATTATTGGAATGATTAATCTTGCAAAATTAAATTCCCTTAATAAACATTGTAGAATGTAATAAGAAATTCTACTTTTGGGGATAAGGGTAAAGTATCCCTACAGGCGTAGGATACTTTAGAATAATACCAAAGACGCGAGTATTTATTTACGTAGCATAGATTCCCTTAACATACCGAAAGATTTAGATTTCAGCCAGATGAATACTTTTTCCACACTGAATATGACATAACGTCTTTTTATACAATGAATACTTATCCAATAGACTAAAAATATAGTTTATAGACAATCGTTAAATGGATTACAATATGAACATCTATGACACTATATTACAAGTATAGGTTGAGGTTTGCCCAAAAGCCCCATCTTGGACCTTATATAAAATAGTACCAGAATGGTGTGGATACCGTATTTTGCACGATATATCGTTTAATGTCAAGTACGAAAAGGGCAATGTGATTGTTCTTATGAATAAATAGTTTATGCTTGATAGATTTAATCAAATTAGCTTCACATAAAACCGGTCGATTCTTTGGCTATAATAGTCAGCTGAGTTGTATTTTTATTGCATTTTTCTTCAAACCTTTAGTCTTGAATAATTCGTTTTCGCCCTCGATTGGAAAATTTAGGTTTTAGATCTTAAACCTACACACTCGATAGTAAAATGGCCATGTGCATAATCCTTATGCATATAAGGAATTTCTCTAGTTACAAACAATGTTCTGTGTGTGTTGTCAGTAATGTAAGCATGTGCCCAACTATGAAATTAAAACAAAATATACAACAAAGGGTCTAGAAAAATACAATTTAAAAAACCTATTTCCCCCTTACTAATGGCATCCAATGACTAAACAAGAGTTTTTTTAAATGCTAGGTACCTATTCAAGATGGCTTGGTAGATTGAAATTTGTTGTGGGCTGTTGCAGTGAAACGGTGGAAAAGGTCAATATTGTGTTTAACGATGACAATACCTTGACGTTCCAAGAAAATCGTACTTATCAGTTTCTACCAGAGATATCTGCAGGGAGTGAAGATGACTTGATTATAACACCCAGCATTCCTCTCATTGTAAGTTATTTGGTTAGTTGCCTTGGATAAAAAAAAACACATCACTAATTGCGTTTAACCTGAACAGGCGCTTAAAAAAACATCAATAATAAGCAATAACAATATTCCAAACTTCAGAAATAACTATTTTTAAGGTAACGTTCTATTTAAATCAAAGTATCAAGCCTTACTAGTAACCAGGGCTACTTTATCCATTATGCCGACTAGGCACAGTGCCTAGAGCTTTCGAACCTTTTAATGCCTACAATATTTCACTTGAAAAAATACATTTAAAGAATCCCAAAATAAGAAAAAACAGAAAACATTAATATTAATTATTTATTATATATTTGAATGGTAAAAACAATAATTTAAGTCATCACATTTCTCAACAGCCTCACTGATACAATCACAGACACAGTATGGTAGGTCTAGTAGATACTTTCACTTTAATGTTTAAATGTTAACTTTGCAATATTTTGTATGTGCAAAATCAGAAATTATGTCTTGATTGTCAATTGTCACATAACATTATTCTCAATTGAAAGTAGTGGAAGTGACGACAATCGTTGCTGCCCCATTGTTGATGAAGATATTTTTTATTTTATTTTTCATCTTTGAGAAGCTTCTTTCTCATTCAGCACTTATTCCGAAAATGGAAAGATAGATTCTGAATTCTGTGTTTGCACTCGAAAAAAAAATGTGTGCGTGCATGACATTATCATAAAAATGAGTAATAATATCGGACACACTGGTCTTTAGAAATAAAAGTGCCTAGGGCCTACGAAGATCTTAAACCTGTCTTGCTAGTAACGTTTTTACCCTCCTTAAGTAAGTCCAAGTCATATGAAAGTAGTAAATTAAGAACCCTAGCTCTAGTTCGTAAATTGTTCGACCGATTTTTATTTGAAAAAAATTAAAGAAAACTATAAAAAGTGTGTATTTGTTTATAAAACAATATTCCAATAAGCATTATATTTTCCTAGTAGCTAGCCGTGTCTACGAAAGTAGGCGTTTTTAATAATGTATTTTATTACTTTTTCCTTATTTATAAAGTTCATTGTTTAGTATTAAACATTCAAATGCAGTAAACCTTGGTTTAAAATTATACTAAGCTGCGTACTGTATAAAGAATTCCAAACGCTATCAAACCTCTTTATAAAATTCAGTGGTAACGTTTAGATTGGTACATTAACTTAACAATTTAGGAATATATTCAAACCCTAACCCCTTTCCACAAATATACACACTTTAGAAACAGTTATATAAATATATTATATCAACTTTCAGATGGAACCCCCCCTAGAAAAATTATGTTTCCACGCCCTTGGTAAACACATTTTTTTGTGAAATAAAGGTAATGTACAAGCTAGTAAATAACTTATCTGCTGAGGGATGAAAGAAAATTTTGCGTTGGTGAATGCTTCTTTTTTCTTTAAGTATTTATTTTTAAGATGCGGTTTGCTTGTATTAAAAAAATAGTGAGCTGGGGGTTGTTGCGGTAGGCATATGTAAGTATTTTTTCTATACTTTTGAATATATTATTTTTAATCAGTTACGATCTATCGTGATCATTTTAAGGTAATTCACCTTACGAGTCATAGCGTATTATGAGTTGTTTCGTTTTGGTGTGCATTTGTTTTGTCGTTGAACTTGTCAATTATGTTTTGATATATTTATTTAATTGTGTATTCTTTAGACATACTTCACTATGAGAGTAAGACTTACTAGATTATATTCGAATAGTCAGTCATAGATTTACAATCGTCTTTTTAAATGAACCCTGAAAATATATTTTGAGAAGACGATGACTATCCTATTGAAAACTAATGTAACTAATGGTAAATATATAAAAGAGCAATATCTTTCAGTTAATTTACAAACTATGTTATGCACTGTACATTTTTGAATAAATCTATTATTGATTTTATTGTATCAAATTATATGAAAAAGCGAATCTCAATAGTGACTTGGGATCAATTGCTGAAACCGCAAATAATAAATCATTCTAGAATTTGAGCTATATTTTTGAGTGTTTATTTATGTTTTCAGAGTGCGGATAATGAATTGAGAAGATATAATTTTAACTACTTTGCTAGATTTATGGTATCTGCTACATTAAGAAAAATAGACCCTTTCCGAGATCTTCGGGTCCAAGATTTCCTTTGGGGTTATGATGATCCTGTCTATGAAACAGCTAGAGCACTTGTTGCTTTCCTTAATCCTTTGCCTTACGAGAAGTTTGGAATTCTAGTCGCTGTAAGTGATTTTTTTTATTTACTAACAATCCCTAACATTATTTTTTGGAAATCAATTGTATCTTACTTTAGACAGGCTATATCCTTGACTAATAAGTTAGAAAGTTTTTATGTAGCCTATTTCATGCCTAATGGTTTGGAATAATATAATCTATATTAAAATATATTTCATGTCGTATTTTTCAAATCGTTTTAAATTAAAGATATTTGAAATACAAACAGATTCATTTATACATAGTAGCCTTTTGGTTTATATAAACATGACCGTAGTTGCATTTGTTTTGATATTATTTGAATTAATATTTTTTCATTGACTTTTCAGAGGAATGGTTTGTCAAAGGACCGGGTCACTATGTACACCGGCGTTGACGATATGTCTAAATTGGGTATAATTAGTCGTTTCAATGGTATTCAAGAAATGAACCATTGGGGAACTGCTGAGTGTAACCGTATTGATGGTACTGATGGCACATTATATCCTGTGAACCAGGTATCGCCCAATAATACTCTACATGTGTTCAACCACGACCTTTGTCGTCGTTTTCCCCTCATTTTCGAGAAAAACGTGAAGGTATATAATGATAACTATTATTTCTCAAATTTTTTTTGTCAGTGAGATAATTTAACACTTTTAAATAATAGTTTAAAAAATTAAATTATATATTTTGTTATCAGACAAATGAAGGGATTCCAGCTTTAAGGTTTCATGCGCCTAGGAATGTTTTCGACAACCCCAGCACAAATCCAGACAACATGTGTTACTGCAATGAACCCTCGATTCCATGTCTTCCAGCAGGAGTATTTAATGTCTCACCTTGTGCTTTTGGTAAGCTCATTAAAAATGTATGTAAAGTTTTTTGTAAAATTAAAATTTTTAACATTAGCTTGGATATAAGTAAACTAAATGTGACACATACGCTCAGGTTATGTCAGTATTATTGTTATGTATTAATACTATCAGAGAAATAATTCAATAACTAATCAACATTCAAAAGAATTTTGAAAAGTCAAAATTTATTATTTTGGTTATTAATTAATTAATCTTCACTGTAAGGCTCATGGGTAGCGTTGACACGTCTTGGCAGTTAAAATAAAATAAAGGATTCAAGCATATTAAAATACTATGATGTTTCCTTTTGCGGTTTATATATATATATATATATATATACATTAGCCCCATGGCTTCTTTGGTGCTGACTGACAGCTCACAGCTGACAGCTGGTGGCTTTGAAAAGCTACCGGACCAAATTATGTATCCCTACGCCGAACCATATGATCTGCAAAAAAACATGTGTTTAACAGCTGTCACTTCTGACAGTCAAAATCTAGGTATTTCAAACGCTTTGTATTCCAACTGTAAAATAGAGTTTTGGAATCATAATGAACGCCGCTTTTTGTGATCACTTCTGAACACAGCTTAATATATAACAGTAAACGATGAAACAAGATTCAGCTGTTCAGCATTGTTTATTTATAAAGGGCTTAAATGTTTACATAACGGGTAGAATTGGACAAAAAACATTAAATATTAAGCACTTTGGAATAATTTGAGTTGACTGCCCACTATTTCTTAGAGAATAGTTTATCAGCTAGGTGAAAATATAATACTATTTCTACGGTAAAGACGTGTGAGGTGTCATTTTATTCCGTTTTTTGTGTAGATTACGAATATGGCAACCCGGACATTGAAATTGGTAGTTTTCTCATCATTTTTGCTGAAAAAACGTTGAAAAACGCACATTTTGTTTTTATTTTTTCCTTTACTAAGCGTAAATTAAAAAAAAATATTCGTATAAAATTTGTTTAGCTATAAATTCTCTACAATAAAAGTACGGTACAGTTCATTTTTAAGGTTGAACCAACGATAAAAGTTCTAACGAGGGTCAAACCTGAATAATATCCCACTATTCTGGATCTTAAATGCATCACGCAAAGTTAATATGCTTAAAATCCACCGAACTGTATTGCCTATAATAATAAATGGAATTGAATCATGATTGTATGTAATAATTTCTGATATCTACAAAATATTGTACAGTTTCTATTGGTGAGACAATCTTCCTAAAGCTACTTCAGAGCCCAGGAAACAGAATCGATATAGTTTTTGATTTGTACAAAACTAGTTCTATTAAGACTTTAAGAGAGCTCACCGGCAAGATCCTGCATTGTATGCAAATATCAAAGGAGGCTTTAAAGTTAAGTCTTGGCCACAGTTCCTTACAGCTAGTTCTAACAAGGCTAACCTCATTAAGTTTCTAATTGATTTGTGGAGAATATCCACCCATCCATCAAATCAAACTGCAGAGTAGATTTATGTTCATTGATAATGAAGACAAGTGCTGGAAGCTAACGTCTGTTGAAGCAACAGAGTTTACTGAACTTGCAATGACCACGAAGAGGCTGACAAACACAAGGCCAGTCTTACATGCTGCACATGTTGGAGAAAGCAACATCCCTGCAGTTGTTGTTCATGCTGATGATACTGATGACCTAATCATTCTGATAGGTTTCATTCAACAAATTAAGTGCCAAGTTTATGTGAGAATAGGTAAGCAAGGAAAAGATCGGATTGTATCTCTTCAAAATGTTGTTGGCAAGTACAACCCTAAACTATCAGATGGCTGCAACACTGATGGCTTCATGAAAGCTCTGATTGGGTTTCATAGCTTCACAGGCTTGACAGTGTTTCAGCCTTTTACGGCAAAGGAAAGGATACGCCATTCAAACTAATGAGCACTGCAGCACACTACATTGAATCGTTCAAAGCCCTTGGAGAAGAATGAACAGTTAGTAAGCCCCTAAATGCCAGCCTGGAGAAGTTTGTGTGCCAAATGTACGGTGGGACAAAAACTTATGACGTAAATAAACTGAAGAATGATTTGTACTGGTGTAAAGGAGTCAATATTCTGCCAAAGCTCTTACTTTCTTGTCCCTAAACATTAGGGCTTACACCTTCATGTGAGACCCCTATATGGAGGGGATCTCTAACATGATCTCAAATGGCTCCTACACCATATGAACATGGATGGTATGAGGACAATGGCTACATTGCCATCATAGGCGCCAACTGCGGGGGTGCTTTGCATACTAAGCACTCCCAAAAATATGCAGCAGCACCCCCAATATTTCAGCCTTTTTAAACCCTTAATAATATGGCGTTAACTCTATCTTGGATATAGGGTTGCGCTGCAAACAATGTTTTCTAGCGTAGCAAATGGCAGGTGCTGCCATCTGATATGAAAGCAAGCGTTATTATGATGGTAGCATTCACCACTCGTGAACCGACAGCCTGGCATTTGTCAACATGTTTATATTATAGTTTGGTTAGAGGCAGTACTCGTATTGTATGGTTTATTTTTGTGTTGTGTATGTTTGTTTTATTTTTATTAAATTTTTATTTTTTTATTTTACTAAACATAGGGTACAATGAGACTAACAAATTGCACCTTAATTTTGGCCATTTTTTAAATACGGGGCTTGAAAATTTCCAAATATTATACCACATCCACAACCCTTTTTATATAGCACCCTCAATGTTTTTTACAAGTTTGTGCCTATGATTGCCATTACGTGACTTGAAAGCTAACACGCTCCTGAGTAAGTACTAGAGATGATAATTATCATGCAACAACTGAAATCCTGTCAACCAGGATCATGCACGTGCTCGGACGTCTACTTCCCATGCACTGACATCTGCAGATGCTCGTGTGATAAACAAGAAATTGATACAGAATATGAAGAGTACGCAGATAATGATGGTGATGGTGACAATGTTAATGACGACGATGATGATTTCGAAGAAGAATGTTTGTGAAGCTATACATTGATATACAGTACAAAGAGTTGTTATAAATCTTAATATTTCCAGAATTCTTTTTTTGTTCTAAAATAGCATTAGTCTTTTTAACAACAACTATATAAATATGTGTTTGTAGCAAAAGTCACCATATAACTAATATGTACCATTATTAAGCTATGTTTAAATAAATATGCATTAAACCTTACCAAAGTATGAATTTACCGTATTTGTTTGTGTCAACCGTAAAACTAAAACGAGAAAGACTGATGATAAACTTTGTGACGTAATAGAAATCAAACAAATTGTCAACCTTAAAAATGAAATGATACATTTTGGTAGAGAATTTATAGCTATATATATATATATATATATATATATTGTAATTTATGCTTGGTGAGGAAAAAATAATAACAACAAAAAGTGCGCTTTTCCTACTTTTTTAGCAAAAAAGATGAGAAAGCTACCAATTTAGATTTCCGGGTTTTCATACTCGTAATCTACACAGAAAACTAAATAAAATGACACCCCATACGTATTTACCGCAAAAATCATACTATTTACATGAAAATCGGGGTCCAGTTGATGGACTAGAAAGTCACCAAACTATATATCAAAGCCATCAAATAAAAATTAAACAACAACCTTATGAAATGCAATCATTTCTCGGAATCCATTATTAACACCATTAAAACAAATAAATAAAGTACACCAACAAATAAGAAAGTGTATTAAAATACAGAATAAGAAAAAAATCATTTGTTGAAGGTTTATAGGTTTCATTGTTTCTTCTTTTTCGTAATATTTTTTTTTTCCTTTGTCAGTGTTATGATCTATGATATGATTAAAGACGGTAATCTGGGACTTTCGATAAGGTGAATAAAGGGGCGAGCTGAATTGTATCCACTCGGAATGGTATCCATTCCGACAGTTTTGTAATAAACGGCTTTTGTGAAAATCCTGAATTATATTCACCTGAATTATATTCACCTGAATTATATCGACAAAAACTGGAATTGTATCTACTCGGAATGGTATCCATTCCGACAGTTTTGTACTGCTTTTGTAAAAATCCTGAATTGTATCCACCTGAATTATACCCACAAAAACTGGAATTGTATCCACTCGGAATGGTATTCATTCCGACAGTTTTGTAATACACTACTTTTGTGAAAATCCTGAATTATATCCACAAAAACTGGAATTGTATCCACTCGGAATGGTATCCATTCAGACAGTTTTGAAATACACACCTTTAAGAGAAAACCTGAATCATATCCACAAATGGCTGACTTGAGGTTTAACAGAAGGAACGTTTAACGTAAAAGCTTTGTCACACTTCTGGTAGAGGGCAGCAGGATGGAATATTCTTAACTTACTACTTGTATACTAGAGTGCAGCNGACTCCTATAAGGTTGCCAACATTAAATAGAATATTAAAAATCGTAGTGTTCTAAATTATTTCTGATTTCCAATTAAACACATTGCTGTAATTAGTTTTTATTTTACTTAACATGTATTGTAGGGTAAGGCAAGTGCTGCAGAGGATATTCGTATCCTATATCAGCCAGTCCTGCTCGATTATATACTTTAGGGGAACAGAAGTTGAACGAATGGACATTAGGAACACCTTTAAAGAAGTATAAACATATTGTTTTCAGTCAACATTGATAACATTTTACTCTATTTTACTGTTGTTTATAGATATTGACTATCTTTGTATTAATATTATTACTGTTCACTCTAATTTTTATTTTTTCCTTGAGGATGCTTCAAAAATTAATTTCTAATCAAATCGATATAGGTGAATTTAAACTAAGTTTGTAATTAGTGTTCTAATTCTCTTTTCAAGTAGGCTGTAAAAGTATTTTCTTAAACTTGAAGTATTCATCACATTTAAAGATTGCAGTTCATACTAGAACATTAATTTGTCTAGTAAGAAACTTTTTATTTTGATTTTAAATGAGTATACCTATGTTAAGTTTTTGATATTAAAATAATAGTGCAAGCTTGTTTGTGAAACATATTAATTTATTTATGGTGGCGTTTTTAAGTTGCAGAGGAATTATCTTGATTGGCACCATACCCAGTATTGAAGAGCGTGTCACTCTCAGACAGTTGTGACGTTGAACACTGAAGAGTTATGACAGCTATTATCATTCACATCAAAATTAATAATATACTTCTTCGTTCGTATAGTTTAATAGACTGGATTGTGCTGCAATAGCCGAGGCGATATTAAATTTTTCAAAGTATATTTTATGTGCAGCCACATTAAATACACTTCCATACCATTTATTTACTTCCGAATGAAGAAATCTGTTACCCTCACTAGAGGGTCGATCGGTCTAAGGATTATTACACTTGTTATACTGTCACCGTTATTAATCAGGTTGGGGCTCAAAACTTTAACGAATCTCCCAGCATAAATTCAACACTACCACAGTTGGTAGTGCGTGTGCCAACCAGGCGAGGTGTCCTGAGTTACATTCCCGATATGGTCATAGATGTATTATTGATAAAATGTTGAATGGGGATTGAATGTTGTTCTAAATCGTGCGCTGATAGGAGTATGACTTAAAAATGAACTGTATGAGGAAAAAGATTTTGTATTCAAATAACACGTTAAACATACCAACCAATATTGTGTATTATATCTTAAGATAAAGAAAAGAAGCAACTAAAAGAAGAACAGGGCCCAACTACTTTTACTTGAGTATTTCTGGAAGAATCGTGTACAGCCGATTAAGTTACACAAAAGGTGTAGTCGACTACTATTACTCGATTCATCCCATCACTAGAGCTCACAGAGCAAAGGAAGTGAGCAAAGCAGTGCTACCAATTCACATTAATAAAATTGATGCCAGAATTCATAAAAAAAATGTCTCATTTCTCACTAGATTTTAATAAATTAAAGCTAGATTTTAAATATTCATTTTTCAACATAGTGACTAAAGTGTGTTGGTAAATAAAATGAAAGATTTGTCTTTTTAAAATTATAGAAGTCGATACATGATCTAAAATATATTGACCTGAAAAAAATCTTAATGGTTAAATAAGGTTGAAAATTAATGTTTTAATATGCACTGCAATCTTTAAAGGTCATGAATACTTCAAGTTTAAGAAAATAATTTTACAGCCCACTTGAAAAGAGAATTAGAGCACTAATTACAAACTTAGTTTAAATTCACCTATATCGATTTGATTAGAAATTAATTTTTGAAGCATCCTCAAGGAAAAAATAAAAATTAGGGTGAACAGTAATAATATTAATACAAAGATAGTCAATATCTATAAACAACAGTAAAATAGAGTAAAATGTTATCAATGTTGGCTGCAAACAATATGTTTATACTTTTTTAAAGGTGTTCCTAATGTCCATTCGTTTAACTTCTGTTCCCCTAAAGTATATAATCGAGCAGGACTGGCTGATATAGGATACGAATATCCTCTGCAGCACTTGCCTTACCCTACAATACATGTTAAGTAAAATAAAAACTAATTACAGCAATGTGTTTAATTGGAAATCAGAAATAATTTAGAACTCTATGATTTTTAATATTCTATTTAATGTTGGCAACCTTATAGGAGTCTACGAATTTCAAATAATTACTTAAAGTTATTTAAATAATTTGATTGAATTAACATACTGATTTGGCTGCACTCTAGTATACAAGTAGTAAGTTAAGAATATTCCATCCTGCTGCCCTCTACCAGAAGTGTGACAAAGCTTTTACGTTAAACGTTCCTTCTGTTAAACCTCAAGTCGGCCATTTGTGGATATGATTCAGGTTTTCTCTTAAAGGTGTATATTTCAAAACTGTCTGAATGGATACCATTCCGAGTGGATATAATTCCAGTTTTTGTGGATATAATTC
>CABFWB010006391.1:18537-33834 GCA_902151455.1 Timema bartmani
CCCCCCCCCCCCCCCACAGAAAAATTAGCTTTCTAGGTCAATGAGACAGGAGGTACAATAATTTTGGGATGAACTAATAAATGGCCTCCTATAACGAGCCAGCAATGACTTCATGAATCATCGTTAGAAAATTGAATTATTGAGGAGTATGGCTAATTTTATTTTTATATATTTGACAGACTGATTTTTCATTAAATCACACAATCTATTTCCTTATCTATTTACCTTTTAAAAATAACATTTTTGACTAAAAAAAGAACTTAGTCCTTATTCCTGAAATTGGGATTGTAAACATAATTTTTGCAATACATCCTCAAAATTTTGTAAAACATATTTTATTAAATAGAAATATTAATAATAGTCAAGAATAGAATATTACAAATTTTATTAGATCTTTACAAAAATTTTGAAATTGGACTAGGTTTATTTGTGTACATTTTATGCATTCGTTTTTCATAAAAATTGATTTAAATTGATATTTCCAACCTCACCAAATGAATCGTTTATAATATACAGAACACTTCAATATAAATTAAGATTATTACTTTTATTCTTTCTAATTACAGAAATTAGGCGTACCAATCAGAGGGCAATCGCGGTTCCAGCTAAACGTTGCTGTTGGAAAAAATCCTAGCATATCCATATTAGAAAATTTTGGAAAAGAAGTAATATTACCAATTGCCTGGTTTGAATTGGTAAGTAATTTTAGCGGTTGAGAATTTGAAACACAAAAGTGAAAACTATTGATAAAATACAAAGCTAAGTGTGGTTTATTTTTATTTTTATTTATTTATTTTTATTTTTATTTATTTATGTTTTACTATATTAATGTCAACACAATGAATCGATTAAAAAGGAATAATACAAGAAAATAAAATTTGTTGTAGTTAAAGATGTTCAAATCTATTTAAAAACACCAAGAAAGACTTAATATTTACGATTTTCCTGGTAGGCCATTGGAGGGAGGAAAAATTAATTAAGTGGGTTCAAGAGCCAACAAAAATAATTAAGTAAATCTTCAATACCGGTGTTTATATTTTCATGAATCCTGTATCTTTCTCAGAAATCCGTAAAGCCAAGAACAAGCTGTAGAAAACAATAAATCTCAATGTTTGTTTTGTTTTTTATATTAAACTAAATTATCTACACAATATATATCTCAGCACAATGGCGGGTAGAAACGTAAACATTTTATCTCTTATTTTTGACAAAATTATGACTAATTTATATTACGTTTGGTTATTGCTAATTTATAAATCATGGCTTAATATGGTCCAAATTTTAACATTATGAGGTATAAAACCTACACACTTAATTAATTACTGTATATTGTGGATATTGTATAGAAAATTAAATTAGAGGAAAATAATATTAATATCTTATAGTGGTAAAATTAAGATTAAACAACTACTTTTAAACTTGTTTCATCAATTCACTTAATTTTATATATAAATTTACATAGGATAGCTTGATTTGAATAGTGACCCAACAAACCAACACTTGTGTAAATTTACCATACTTTTGTACTTACCACATCAATTATTATTATGTGTTCTGTCTTACGGCAAGTCCAGTCCTTTTGTCAGTGAACTTAGACCACCAATGTACCCTGTCCTCTACCTCATCCTTCAGCTCGCAGAGTTTTCTTCTTTCAAGTCATCCAATATTGGAATCCTCGTTCTTCCTAAGCTACTCTTTCCATAAACCTTGCCTTATATGATGTCATACAGAAGACAGTTCCTCCTAAGAATGTTTCTGATCCAGTTTGCTTTGTATTAAAGAATCACATCCAATATGATTCCCTTATCACCCACTCTTAGGACTTCTTCATTTTATCATCCTGTCTGCCCACCTGATCTTCACAAGTCTTCGCCAGCTCAAAGCTCTCCGAGTATTTATTTTCCATCTTCCTGAGAGTCCAAGTTTCAGCTCCATACAGCGTGATACTCCAAATATAGCATTCATCAGTTTCTTCCTCAGTTCCAAACTCAACTTGCTGGTCATCAGTAACCTCTTCTGGTTGAAAGCTTCTTTGGCCATGGTGATGCTCTACTTAATTCCCTTAGTGCAGCAGGCATCCTTTGTCAGCAGACCTCCCAGGTACTTGAACTGCTCCATGCTTTCCAGTTCCTGGTATCCAATTTGATAGTAATAGAAATAATAATAAAGATTTTTTTCATGAAAAAAATGCCCAATATTACTATTAGTACAGGAAATATAAGCAAAGAATCACAGGAATCATGAAATAATTAGCACAAGCAAGGAATTTGTTGGAGATGTTGCATTTGCCTTCTTATAGAATATACGGAAATCCCCTAAGATCAAAGCTGTGCTATGGCCGCCATATTGAAAGATAGTGGCTCATTTTTTTCATATATAATTCCTCAACTGTTGCAGATAGAAAAAATGTTCAAAATAAAAAATGTAGATCATAATTTTTTTTTAAATTGTTGTCAAAAACCATTTTTCCTTTAAACATTTTGCTTTATAGATTATTTTTCTGCTTTCATAGCAAATTCGAATAATTGTGTGAGGAAGCTTAAGTCAGCGGAAAAACTCAAAAATTATGGATTCAGTATTTCTAGCAAATGGTACTTGTTCTTCAGTTTATTATTGCAGAGATAATTGGGAACTAGAACCTTCATGTCTTTACCGTTACTAATATGTTACCGTATTTTCACTCTGCAGGATATATACTTTTTACGAAATCAGCTCATCTGTATGCCCAGCAGATGTCTGAGCTGGAGCTTCACATATCTCCAACATTATTTAGGCACTTCACTTCTAGTGGATTTCTCACTGTAAGACGATCAAACAGATTCTGGAATGGAACCTGGACTGATATGTTTATAGACCAATGTCTAATGCGAAGTATGAAATCAAATGGGGGTCCAACTCATGGTCGAGGAATAACAGGAGATACTCTAATGCGATGGGTTACAGTAAAACCTTGGATTGCGAGTAACTTGGTCTGCGAGTGTTTTGTAAGACGAGCAAAAATTTTCAATAAATTTTAAAAAAAGGTATTAATCATTATTAGATTAAATATTTTTGGGTTGTGGGACGAATCATCTGAGTTTCCATTATTTCTTATGGGGTAAATTCACTTTGATATAAGAGTGCTTCGTATTACGAACACATTTACGAAACGAATTATGCTCGCAATCCAAGGTTTTACTGTACTTGTGTTCCTGTTTTCATAGTAATTTCCCTGGAATTTCAGAAATTATCTGATATCTTTTTATACACTTAAGAACAACACGTCAAAGAAAGATCAAGTCGGCAAGTTAGGGAGAAACACGACAAGCAAACTTCCATAAACTGGAAGCAACAGCATAAGCCCCTTAGCCAGCGTAGTGAAGAATTTGTTAGATTATCTTCAGGGTTCAGGGTGATGAAGCACTTCACAGGAGTCTAAGTTAAATGTCACCAATGGTTGGAAATTTTTTGTGACATCGTAATTCCAAGAAATAACAAAGTAAAGACCATGTCATCAATGAACTATGCAATCAAAGAAAAGAAAAAATAAAGTTACTGTAAACTCACAACAGTTATTCAACCGAATTGTGTGTGTAGCTATAGGAGCGAACGAGATGAAAGCATTTTTCACACATGGATTGGCACCAACTCTTCCTCTTTTCGATGAGGTTTCTATGAGAAAAGGCAATAAATTATCATTCATCGCAGCTTTTTAAATGGAGGCATTAGCAGAAATAGACCGATATATTTACCTCCTAGATGGTGGACACACTCTTTACAACATTGTCTGGCCCAGACCCTCAACCTATCAAGAGGTAATAAATAATTACACCTCACAGGTAATTATCCGATACCGTATGGTGGTAACTGCGTTGTAGTATTTGACGGCTAACTTGGATACCCAACAATGGAGGGAAATGAACAAGAAAGAAGAGCAGCAGGAAGGACTTCAGCAGATATAAATATTAGTGAGAATACTGTCACTAGAACAACGCAAGCAGAATTTCTTGCAAACAATGGAAATAAAAAACTTCTTATAAAATATATTGTCGCCCGGTTAAAAAGTTAGGGTGTCTATGTAGAAGAGTCCGAAGATGATGCTGATGTATATATCGTAGCAGCAGCTACTGAGAAAGAAAGGGATGGTTCTCTAGTAGTTGTTGTTGGCCAGGACACGGACCTATCAATTCTCCTAGGCATCTTGTCAACAGATGAGATGCATCTTTGGTTTCTTCGACCAGGTTCAAGCAATAAAAAAGCTTAATTTTCTACATACCAAAACAATGAAATTTGCACAGGAATGCCCTAAATTGTTTGCTGTTTCTACATTCGGTTACAGGTTGTGACACAACCTTCGCACTCTTTTAGAAAGAGAAAGATTAATGGTTTACACCTTATAGAAGAAAAAAAATTCAAATCTGGGATGGACTGCTACCTTATTTATTGAGGATACTATATCCAACGATGACATTGCAGCCGCAGAGGAGAAATTAATACTTGCTTTATATGGGGCAGCAAAGTCCCAGATGCTCCATGAGTATAGATATTTTTCCTATAATCGTTTGATCATTAAACAGCAATTACATTCTAAAATTCACTTGGCAGTTTTAGCTCCTACAAGTGCAGCAGCAGCCAATCGCTCATATCGCACATACCTCAAAGTCCAGTAGTGGATGGGTACTAATTTAGATACAACTGCCTGGGGTTGGCAGTTAAACCATGGGACTTTGAAACTAGTTTCTACATTTGGATACAGCCCCTAGCAAGTTAATTAATCTCATATACTGTGGTTGCACATCCGGGTACACAAAACGTTTCGAGTGTTTAAGGGTAGGCTTAAAGTGTTTCGCCATTTGTGGATATTGCAAGGGAATATCTTTCAGCAATTCAGAAGATATGCTAAATGACAATTACATTGATAATGACGACCTATAAAAAACAATTACTCGTACTTTCATTCTATTTGCTATATGTTGCATGATCATAGTATATACCGGTAGCTAAAAAAGTTTTTTATTTAGAACCTGTAAAACACTGTCCTTCTACCTTCCTTCTTAACTGAATTCCATTTAGTTGTGACTAACTTTGACTGAAGACATAGCAAGCAGTATTTTATAGTTCATTTTGTCCAAAATTGGGATTTTTGACAAATCAATAACATTATAGGCTACAGCTCATAATTCAAAAAGTGTTAGGGTAAATTTATAGGAAAAATGGTAATGACAAGAAATTTGTTCTAACTATGATCAACATTTTTTTTATTTTCAACCTTTTTTTTTTCTTTCTGCAATGGTTAAGGAATTATAAAGAAAAAATAATAATAAGCCACTAGTTTTAAATATGGCGGCCATATAACACTTCGATTTTAGAGTACTTTCAGTACATTGAATAAGAACGCAAATGCAGATCTCTACCAAATTTCTTGTTTGTACTAATTTTTTCAAGGTCAAAACCCTATTAAA
This sequence comes from Timema bartmani, assembly GCA_902151455.1. NCBI lineage: Eukaryota > Metazoa > Arthropoda > Insecta > Phasmatodea > Timematidae > Timema > Timema bartmani. The sequence goes on from CABFWB010006391.1 coordinate 23,979, forward strand.
CAGTACATAATATACTCTAATATCTGAACACTTAACATATATTCAATTTTTCTGTGTTTGTGTACAGGGTTTGGATGAGCTTCCTGATCAAATCCAGGACATCCTGTACCATGTCACTTTTAGTGCACACAAAATACAATTGGCCCTTCAAGTCATTCTTGGACTGGCCATTATCTTCAGTGCCACTTCTTTGATTATTCGAATAGCTCACATCATAAGAAGAAATTATCAATATAATCAAAACTCTCCCTTAGAGGTGCCCTCGATACACCTTCAAAACTTCTTAAAGCCCAATAAAACATAGCACAAGTTGAGTAAATCATCACATATTGGCAATTAAATTTTGTTGAAATAAGAACGGAGTTTTCACTTTAAGAGTAGCTCTGTGATATTTTAATGTACTGATATAGAAGAAGTGAGTTGCATTGAATAACTATGTATAGTAGACTCTAGAAAAGTGAATGAATATTACTTGGATGATAAGCTTGTCAAACTATTGCTTAATAAAGTGACACATTCAGTCTGGAAATTATTGGCAAAACAAGACAAAACCTTTTTCCGGATCAACTACATAGTCAGAATGTTGATGAGTGAACGTGTGGAATAGTTTGTTTGAAGAAAGAATTGAAGATTGAAAGAATACTATATGAAGACTTTTTCGTGAAGAAAAAAAGTTTATTCTAGTTTTAAAAAATCTTTTTAAATTGTAAATATTTTAAATAATAGCTTTGTTAATTTAATTTCTTAGTCAGTAATTAGTATTAAATAATAATAGTAGTAATAATAATAATAATAATAATAATAATAGTAAACAATAAAATTATATGAAAAATCCCTTTGAGAATTAAACTTTAGAAAATGCATTTCCTTGCTGAGTTATATGAGATTTAACTTTAAGGTGGGGTGGAAGAAAGCGCAAGTTAAGGTCCATATTTTTGCCATTCTTATGACAATTTTTTTTTTCACAAACCATTTAAAAAATCGTTTTATTAGATACAGTTTGTTTAGTTTTTCTAAACATTTTAGTCTAAAAAGGGTTTTAACATTTGTCGTTGGCATCACAGATACTTTTGCAATGAAGATAAAGAGTATAGTTCAAATTATGCTATGTCCATGGCAAATATTCAAAAACAGAGGATATTTGTGTAGAAAATTAAACAAAATGTATCTCAGGAAGCAACACTTATTATTACTTATATTATCGTCCAAATGAAAGGTTTTCATAAAACCTAAAAACTAAGTACTTTAACTCACTTTCCTTTTCATCCCATATTAATCACAGGACAATGAAATAAGACCTTTTTTACTAATGCATGTAAGATGTTAGCAATAATATTTTTTTATCCTTATAATTACAGGCTTATGGCTTGATATTCAAAAGGTTATCGTTATACACATTAAAAGGGCCCCTAAAATTCCCAATCGGTAAATAATTACAGAAATAATATCTTCGGTACATTATCTGCAACCCCAAAGACAGCAGATAGTTTTAATTGGTGGTAAATGCATTGTATATTATTATTTTTAAGGTTCCTAACACAATATAAAGGTTATTAACACCTAGGAATGCACTTGGAGGATCAAGAATCCCTCATACCACAACCGATATTCCTTCATGTCAAGACTAAATAGCTTTGGCCTGTCTGGGATTCAAACTACCAAATCTACCAAAGCTGATTAGTCAATGCAATGAGACATTACACCATAGCGGTATTAAGTTATGTCATGGAGCCGACAATGAATTAAAAGACTCAAAACAATCATTCTAATTCTTATAGGTAAAAATAAAATGACTATCCCCGAACCAGTGCTACATTCATTCAATTGTTTAACAAAGAATTTCAGCTGAATCAGCTAAGAGAGAAAAAAAAATCTAAGCCTTTCCAGGTCAAACCTTGAGTTGTATTCAGACATTATGCAACTAATCTAGCCCAAATAGGCAAAAAGAAAAGTTTTATCCATAAATCTAATAGGGATTGATAAACCAGATATATTTATGTCTCCCATGACATAATTTACCCGAATAACTAAAAGGAAACGTTTCTCCACAAACCTGATAAAGGTCAAACCAGGTACATCTGTAGATGCCAATGTTCTGAGACAACTTTTACCTGAATAGGCCAACAAAACCATTTATACTCTAACCTTGTTCAGGTTGAAACCGGTGATATATTCATAAATCCCACGACGAATTTGAAAAATTTCAACGTACATTGAATATATTTTTTATTTCTGATGAAATAGAACTTTTAATTCAAAGCTTGGTCAAACACAATATAAAATTAAAGTGGTCCTATTTAAACGTTTTAACTATGTACTATATCCGAAACTACTCACTGATTGTAGAAGATTCTGTGAATATAAATGATATATATTAATAAAATTAATAGTTTGTCATGAGTGTTGGGTAGGGATGGAATAAGTTGATGTTTTCCCAAATCAGTTGCGCCTACAACAGTTGCAGCTACACATCAGTTTAATCAAAGTGATGCGATGCAACAGCTAGTAGCAGGCTGGCGGTAGCATTCGACTGTGTTGTTGCCTGATTTAAGTTTTAACTAATGTGCTCTGCTGCACCAGAATGCATTGCCGAGTGATGTGGTCCAACCTATTGCCATGGGACAATTCGAGTATATGATTCGCTAAAAATTACTTGAGTAATTACTCAATTCTCTTTAAAAAGTAATTGTTGCAACAGCCTTCACTTCACACTAGTTTCATCGCGCATCAGTTTCGGCAGCGCAACTGTTGCAAAGAAACTAATTCGGTTACTTTGTTCCATCCCTAGTGTTGGACATATCTAGCACACACAGAGGCCTGAAGTTTAATAGTATGTCTGGTACATAGCAAATAAAGCCAAAAATCTGCACTTTTTGATTGTAATATGCCACTTTCTGTAGTCATATGTGATGTGAAAAGAGACCTTTTCAGATAGGGAGCCACTTGAAGATCCGTGCAGGATACCAAAATAGTGGCCATTTTAGTGTTCTAAATTCGATTGTATCTCAGCTTCTAATATTCCGATTTAAGTTTTTTTTTTGTTTGAAATCTCTTGCTAAGAAGAAACTAATTTGTCATCATATATTTATCTCCAAGCCTTAAAGTTTCTCCACAATTTAAGAATTTATGAAAATTTCACTTTTCTCACAAATTTCATTGCTAACTATCTTTTTTCTTGTCCACAATATCTCCTTTATAGTTGATATAAAAAAGAAAGAGCATTATTTTATCTTTCCATTGATACCAAGAAAATCTGTTTTAATAAATTACTTCTTGAGAAATTACTGGTCAACTGAAACTAGACTTTGGTTTTTAATAATTCGTTTACTTTACTATTACAATAAGTTAGTAGCCTAAATGTTTAAGAAAATGAATGTTTAAATAATAGGAATGCTCCTGCAAATTAACTTCTTCTTAACAGTTTAAATGTCTCTAAATTAAATTATCCTCTTCCTCATATTCCGAATCATACCTGGAATAAAGTAATTATTTTCATATAAACTCTTAAAAAGTTAACAAGTAAAGATGATATTAGTTTATCTAAAAGTATTTTTGACGCTTGGTATTTGAAAAAGAGTCTACATACAGAAGACATTGGATGCAAAAATAAATATAATGAACCTGGAAGTGATGGAATTATGGAAATTTAGAAACTCTCAACTAAGCACATGCCTTTTATTGTATTTATTGCCGCAGTTTCGACCTCCAGTGCAGTTCGTGCAAAGTAGCGTACATGGAACCTTAGCCTTTGAACAGGATCATTGTGTACAGTATTCAGAGCAACTGCACTCAACCAATTCTCTACAAGCTTCCCTAATAGAGGACAGAGAAGAGCAGACCAGCACCCACTCCCATGCAGCTCTGGTCCATCCCCATCCTTCTAGTCCTGGAATGTTGTTCATCACCGAGCAGGCACGACCCCAGACTTGTCCTGCCTGATATGCTGAACGGAGACTGCCTTAATGCCTCTCTAGTTGGGGGCAAACTTTATAGACTGCGACTTTTTGAAGTAAAGAGAAGCTTTCTAACATGATTGACTGAGATATCTTCTCCATCTTTGTAGTAAAGCCAAACAGTAAACTTCTCCAGAACTTGAAAAGTCTCGTCAGAAATAGACTCTTTTGGTAGCGATATAGCTTGGAAGGCTTCCGTAGCTTCAGAAAATTATTTCCAGACTTTCTAGGGAGTCTGTTTTCCTTTCATGGCAAATGATGAAGTTACATCTGATCCTGTAAATGCATGGAATCCTTTCAAGGCAGCAGCTTTATCTTCACCTATACTTTCAAACATGGCATTAATGCTAATGTACATCTGGGACTTCCCAGCTCCAAAGAGAATCCACATTTTTTGAAGACCAGCAACTTTGAGAATGGGGAAAAAGAAGATTGCCAGAACAACTACATCAGTATATACTGTGCAAATAGACCTAATGATTATTTTTTTTGCTCCATGCTCAACACTATCTTTAGCATGTAGGAAAATCCTACCATCTGCTTCTTCCTGTTGTCTGTATTTGACTCTATCAATCAAAGTTTTTCCCAATTGAGATGAACGAATGATGCCATCAATCTCAGTAATGATGTGAACCCAATCAAACTTAAAAAGTGCATGCCTTCTAAGTAACTCGAAAAGCTCGGTTTTATTTTGATCGCAGCAGAGGAAGTTATTCCAATTTTGTGGTAACATATTTCCTTGTGCTACTTGGCGACGAAGACCAAAGCCTCTCTTCTCTCTCAAAAATTTCTTCAGGCAAGTTTTTGAGTAAGTATCCCAAGAAATGTGTATTCTTTATGCATACAAAATCATGTTTTTGAATTCTGTATCACAGTATTCTCCAAATGTCCGTGACGTTTTGGGTGGAAGAGCATGTACTAGTGCAGCTCCATCGTAAATTATTGTGTCACAGAATCCTTCAAACTGTACCGGATCAATGGATTCTTCCAGGATTTTAAGTAGCTGAGATTTCTGACATGATCGCAGAATACCATTTGAGGAAAGAGAAAGTGGAGCGCTAATGTTTTCATGTTCAAAAAACTTTTTCAGATCTAAACCTCTGTTTTGACTTACAATGAAAGCCCTAGATAAAAGTTCAACATCATTTCTAAAGTCAGAAATCATTAGGGAAGAATTTTTTATTTTTTTTTGCAAATCCAAAGAACTTGGTCCCATTTTTATGCTGTTACCACCCACTCTACTACCTCTTAGCTACGGCCACACTAGACTAAAAGGAAGGTGGGAGGTAATCTTACATGACAAAAGAAAGCAAGACATTAGCAACAATTAAATAACAATATTAAAGTTTTATTCATAATAACAACAGAAACAATAAATTACATGGCCTCAAAAATCCATCGGAAGCATGTTGGAAATCATATAAAAGTCTTAATGTGAAAGTTTTCCACATCAAATGTAATATTTAAGTCAAATCGGTCTGTCATGAAGAGACAACTCGACCAAACTACACTGTCAGCTTCACAACAGTAAATTTTGAAAACACCACCTAAAATGTTTGACTATTTAAACAAACCATAAGTTTATAAATATCTAGACTTATATTTATTTGAATACAAAAATAAAGAGCACTAGTGGGCATCTTTTAAACTGATATCAAAGTGTCCGCTTCATCACATTGAATACAAACGGTTTACTGTTATGTTTAACATCACACAGATGTTTATACAAACACGACAGTTTGGCTTTCCGGCATTAAGTCAAACTCCCGTGGGACTATTAAATTTCGACACAAAATTTTACGTTAGCAAGAACTCTTCTTGTTAATAAAAAAATATGACATACAAAATGACTAGTTAAACCACAAGTTATTTCAATATAAATAAACTGGAAAATTATTTAGTCTAAATCAAACAATCCGATAACTTTACGTTAATTCAAACAACAATTAAATATGAAAACATTATATTAAAAAAAGGAGGAATTTACATTTACTTGGTGATCAAAACTTTGTCAAATTAAATTAAATACTTCTAACAGAACAAGTTAATAAATGTGGCAATCTATGTGTCTTCACTGATACTAGCGCCCAAGCGGCGGCAAAACAAATTAACTGTCTCATAAAAAAATTAGTAAAAAATGTACGCTTAGTTTGGCTTATTCCAAAATATTACATTACATTAATTCAAAATTGAATTAGCCATAATTCAAGTCTATTAAATGAACTTCGATAAAAATATAACACAATACGTTATCATCCTGTGCATTGTCCAAGTCCAGGACAGGGCTTCTCCATACGGCGATGAATAAATAAAGTCTAAGACATGACTTCTCTTGAAGGTGTAGAAATAAAATAGTCTAAGACATGGCTTCTCTTGAAGGTGTAGAATTATAATAGTCACTGAGTTTAAGAACCGCAAGGTTTAAAATAGTGTTTCTAGTCGCTTAGGAATGAAAGGGGGAATGTTCACATTGGTCGATGGCTTTCAACGGTCATTTTTTAAACATCCAGACGATCACGTCATCCTTGAACAGGCTGGGATTGGCCAGCTAGTTCCAACACGAGCTGCATAGGTGTTAGAGCTCCGTTGGTTGGTGGAGGTGACGAACAGACATCACGCGATAAGTTGGTGGTATGGATTCATCTTGCACGCCGGACACCAGGATAGTTCCATTTAGATGATGGTCTCATTCAGTTCTGATTTGACTTGTCCACTCGGAACCTCGGCTGTTGGCGCACGGCGGCTGGTATCTAACCTCCTCGTCGACTTAGGACGCGAGGTGGCTTTCCAGTCTTGAAGGTTGTTCTAGCAAGAAGAAATACAAGCGGTAAGTACATTAACATTTTGTGATTGTGGGGGAGTTTCGTTCTTGATTGAATTCGTACAGATTAAAGACAGTCTACATAGGACTACAATAGAGAAGCTTACTATTGAAGGAAGTTTATTACTATTGAGGTTTCATATGGAGTGGGTAGTATGACTCTTGAGGGAAACCTTCGCGTGACGCTTAAGATGGGGGGTAGTATGATGTAGCATGTTGCAATGTTACACTGCAATGGAGCAAATACACTCACTTTTGCTTCCTTACTCAAACGTTCTTTCACATAGTTGCTGTACAGTTGTAAGGCTTTTTCTTCAGCACCTNTACACTCACTTTTGCTTCCTTACTCAAACGTTCTTTCACATAGTTGCTGTACAGTTGTAAGGCTTTTTCTTCAGCACCTAGTAGAGCTTTAACTCGCTCTTTATCCATTATAACCTTAGTGTCCCAAACCACAAGATCACAGGAGTTTATCTCAAAAGGATTTCTGAATTCAAGAAAGCTTCCTTTAATGCATGTTTTTGGTCTTGAATCTTGTTCTGGTAAGCAGTATACTTTTCATAGTGAACAATCCTGTCAGTGCTGTTTGTTTTGCTCGTTGACTCAAACTCATCTAGAATGCTAAATAATTGTGGCCCAGCCAGCATCCACCTTCTTAACATGGCTGGATCTTGAAACAGACCAACAGCACCACCATTTCCCTTTATGACAGCATTGTTTTGTTCATGATCCTGACCCACAGCGAATGCAGAAAAGGGATTTTTTGTTTTGTGGATAACAAACTGGCCATTGCTAAGTACTCATGTACACTGGGTGCTGTGTCTTTTAGTTCTTGTAAGTCTTTGATGTGGATTGGCAACCAACGTGCATAGTGGAGATGATCCATCAGGAAAAACCAAGGTGCTAGTTTCTTCATTATTTGGGTGAACAGTTCATAGTTACTATCCCTGATCGACCAAATAAAAGATAAGGTAAGTATCTCCAAGTTTAACACTAAAAACCAGAATAGAAATGTTGGACAGTTTGAACGTTTTTCTTTAATCCATTCTTCTAATGATACTTTTGGGTCTTCTAGTGTAAATGCATCTTTGAGCAGACTGTATAAAACAACAGCAGTAGTCTGATGAATTGCCCTTACTTTTGTTACATTAGTAACTTTAAGACACGCCTCTATTCCCACCTTTGTCTTGATTCCGGAATTTGCCACCAAACTAGTCCAGCCACTACCCTCAATAATCTGGCCAGGTACCTTCAGAAAGGCCTGCTCAATATGAAAAGCTGAAAACATGGCTACAAATTTGTATTCGCCACAAAATCCAGGCCAGTTCCACTGGATGGATTTAGTCAAAGCAAATAGAGGTTGATCCACATATATGACAGGAATTTGTCTAGGATTTAAAAACGTTGTAATTTTTCTTATTTGGTCCATTCCGTGCTTCAGCATTGACGGCGAAGAAGGACTTTAATTGAATATAGGTAAAATAAAGTTACGTGTTATTTCAAATGATGAAGAGCCTGCCTTTGAAACATAGAACGCTACCCAGGAAAGATTTAAGGGTCCATCTTTTCTGTCGCTAAGAATATGGTCTAGACATTCCTGTTCTGTTTTCCACTTGGATTCAAATTTAGAAGTTGACATCTGAGAACAGGTGATCTCGCTTGCTATTGGCACAGGAGGTTGCGTGGAAGGCAGTGTTACAGTATTGACAACATTGTAGCTGTCTGGAAACTCTGGCGCATTCCTGTTACTTTGATCGACACACGAAATGCTTATGGCGAAATTACGAGGTTCACCAATTTCTCCTTTGGCGGGAATTTGAAAGATATAAATTGCTGTTCCGTGGAAAGATGATTCTGAAATTGTATTGCTGTAGTTATGATCAATGTTGTCGTACGCACCAATCACAAAGAGACCATGAAGCAAATTTGACGGGCATAGGACACCTTCTTCTTGAGCTCTCTTAATCTCCAAGTGAGCCAGACTTGCTGTTACCTCCATAATTCTGAGAGGATTATTTTATGCATGTTTTCAATTATTGTATTATTTCGTGTTATTCCAAATATGGAACTGGTGGTTCGTGACTTTTCTTATGACGAATAATGTTGCCTTTTGGAATGTTTTCACTGTGGTTGAAAACTATTAATTGGCTGATAGTCAAAGCAGGCTGAGTTGCTTTAGTCACGTTCTCCGTTGAAGCATAGCCATGAAGTAAAGGCCACACTAAAGAAAGAAGTGCTGGAGGAACGCTTGCAGCTTGTTAATCATCGTTCAGATGACCATCAAACGTAACTTTTTGCTGGGTTATGATCTTTCTAATTTGTATAATAAATATTTCACATGCAACAGCATCATCATCAAGGTTTTCAGAATGAACATATTTAAAAATATTAGCACCATCACGATAAAGGAAGTAATCTCTGCCTGAAAGTTGAGCTTTGAAATGTGGGGGGTGATCGAGAATTCTCTCATGTAAACGGGTGGTATGTATGTTTGGAAGGTCTTTACTTTTCATTCCCAGAATATTTGCAAGGCTGTTTGCATATATAGTCTTTAAGTGAGCCATTTTGAATACAATCTCAGTACTATCAGAATCAGAGGCCTTGTTTTTCTCTCTTATGAAGCGTGCAATGGAAGCAAATGCCATACTCTCGCAGATAGAATTGATCTCTTCTTCTTTTACCACGATTGATGTTTTCAGACAATTGGTCAGATTTGTATAGCACTTCGAGTGATACTTTGCTTCCTTAGCAACCAAATCGCCACCCTCTAGGAATGCTTTAAGGTTTGAGTTATTGGTAATATCGGCACATCGCCTAAGTTTATCGTCTTGTAGAGAAGCAATCTTATAAAAAGGTTTTCGAGTAGTGCCCTTTTGATTGCATATAAAACATATTTCATCTTTCATTTTAATAAATGATGTGGAACAGTGCATATTCCTTGTGTTTTTTTCATCTGGCTCTAATAAAGTCTGTGGATTGTTCTCATATGAATAATTTGGCAAAGAGGATGAACTTTTGCGTTTCTTTACCCTGGCTAGTTTTGTTCTGTTGAAGTTAAGTGGACCCTTTTTATGCCACTTTG
>CABFWB010006392.1:19305-33834 GCA_902151455.1 Timema bartmani
TATATATATATATATATATATATATATTAGTGTTTTTAGATACATTTTACAAACAAGTCCTGAGGATGATTGACGTCCGTTCATAAATATTCCTCCTTAAAAGTTTTCAAACCTACGTTTCCAGACCACGAAATGAAACTAAATACCTCTTTAATTGTATTACATGACCATTATATGACCAGTTTTAACTAGAAGTGTGTCAAATCTGACCAACAACTTAGCTCAATCGTGGCGCGTTTGTATTACTAAAGCTATGGAACCCTATGTTCGATTCATAGTAGGTCGTAAAGGCCGAAAAATTGGTGAAATTGAGAATTTGTACTGTATACTTACTGCATTTACATCTGCAGGGCTGGATGTCAAGTCTGTTAAAGAGCTAAATTAGTTTGTAAGTCGTCTCCGTATAGAAATGTTACAATAGCTCCTAATATTACGTTCCCCCATTCATACGTTAAATCATAAATAGTAAGTATTATAAAACCTATTAACTTATTAACTTATAATAATAATAAATGTTTAAAATGTTGAGCGCCATAAAAGGTTTATATTTGCTACACGGCTCTCCCTAACAGAATCCTACTGTAAACTTCAAATACTCGTAATATTAAAAAAAATGTTGAAATCTCTAAAAGCTTTCAATTTTAAACTTCCAAATCTATCATACAAATGGTCAATCACTCTGTGTGAAAGTGCTACCATACCTGTCAATCCACTCAGTCACGTGGTCAAAGAATCTTCTTGTCTTCTCTTCACCCAATTTGAGCTCCCGACTCGGACACAGTCAGACACACTTGCACACAGACACTATTGCACTATCACAAGTGAAGAGAAGTTCCGTTCTCTCGCCACGAATTCGCCAAGTAACCACGTGACACGTCCGACACGGAGCATGCAGTAATGTGAACTGAGGAAAGGAAAGGTGATACAATCTACAGTACTGGAGGTCGCACTAAAGAAAAGGCGTGCAATACAAGTCTACAGTATTGGAGGTCACACTGAAAAAAAAAAGGCAGGCAATACATTGTATACAGTACCAGAGGTCCCGCTAAAGGAAAGGCGTGCAATACAAGTCTACAGTACCAGAGGTCATGTTGAAGGAAAAGCGGGCAATACAAGTCTACAGTAATGGAAGTCCCACCAGGGGAAGTGTGGGTGATGAAAGTCTACAGTACACGACGTAGGTCCCACCAAGGGAGATTTAGGTGATAAAAGTATACAGTACACTGTCACACCCAGATAAGTCCGGTTTGATGCAATTATACAGTACACGAGGTCACACCAAGGTAAGTCCGGGTGATGCAATTCTACAGTACCTGAGGTCCCACAAAGGGAAATGTGGGTGATGTAAGCCTACAGTACACAAGGTCACAACAAGGTAGGTCCGGGTGATGCAATTCTACAGCACCGGAGGTCCCACCAAGGGAAATGTGGGTGATGTAAATCTACAGTAAACAAGGTTACACCAAGGTAAGTCCGGGTGATGCAATTCTACAGTACCGGAGGTCCCACAAAGGGAAATGTGGGTGATGTAAGCCTACAGTACACAAGGTCACACCAAGGTAGGTCCGGGTGATGCAATTCTACAGTACCGGAGGTCCCACCAAGGGAAATGTGGGTGATGTAAGTCTACAGTACTTGAGGTCACAGGGAAGGAAAGGCGTGCAATACAAGTCTTCAGTACAGAAGGTCCCACTGAAGTAAAGGCAGTTGGTACATATCTATATAGCCACTACAAGCTAATTAAAAGGCGCGGTTGCAGTACAAATCTAATTTGATAAGTCACAACAACACTTGCGATAGCATCGATTTATTGTAGTGCACACCGATTGATTATCTCAGCAATTAAGCATCACAACTTACAAACTAACAATGTTATAACATACATAACATTAATGTGAAAGGCGAAGCGTCAATTTCACCAATAATAAATTTTTCGGCTATGCCGGAAATCAAGCCTGGAACCCTTAGTTCAGTAGCGAGACGTGCTACCGAGTGAGCAAAGGTTTCAGACTTAATTTTTCTCTCAACCACTTTCAAAATCTATTCCTTGAAGAAAGTACTTTTCAAGCAGCTCATATAGCAATTATAAAATTAAGATGAGACTATCTAAAAGTGTTTAAATTTAAGAGAGACTGATTTCACTCTCTCTTCTTCATTTGTCTCGTATTCACATGTAGATTAACAGTTAATGAGCCAAAATCCAATTGCAACATCATCGTTCGTTTCATGACATATTTTATGTTTAAGCAATTAAAGACTGCTGAGACGTAGAAGGTGCTCCAGTAGGTGAGTCATTTAATTGTATTTCATTTATTTAAGGTATATAATGTGTACTTTCTGAACAGACTGATTATATCAGCACTCGTGAATTTCTATGAGCGAGCGCGAGGGGTCCTATCAATTTTACTGATAAAGTTACTATCACCTACCTTCCAGGTTTCTTTTACATACCACAATAGACATGACACCGACGACTTTACTTCCCCTCCAAAGGAAGTTGTGTTACGGATTTTTATCGCCCAAGAAAAATCCTTCGAGCCCAGCTGGGTTTGAACCCACGAACATCGGGTCCTGATGCGAGCACTTTAACCCAAGACCACCGAGGTCGACAGTAGTTAAGTCATCATATTTGGTTGGGGGAAGGGACTACAACTGGAGCTACTCTTACTCTTTTTCTAGGGCTTAAATCGGGCATGTAACACTTTCAACCCACGGGTAGATGCCACCCTGTCCATCCATGAATTTCTGTGGCCCATGGACCTTATGATGAACCATCATGCAATGCGACCCTATTCTTTTATTTATCAACTTCAAGGAAATACAACACTTTGAATGTGATACTTAGGAAGTAGGTCGCATCTACTCTTATTTCGACAGGGATCAATTCCCAAAAGTTGAATTTGTGCACCAATTATTTTCAATGTTTGGTAGCACATCCGTATGTTAACATATTTCGTTTGTTTTTTTACATGAAGTGAAATGAAACAGTTGAGAGATCTTGGTTTACGGGCACACATTTTTCAATAGTTATAAAAAATACTTAGACATAAAATTTAAAGACTGACACTAATAGCGTTATTGTAACATTAACACTATTGTTGCAAATTTTTTGTACAAAAATATAAGGTTTATCTTATTAGTTTATACGGGGGCCCTCTCTTTTCCTTTTGTGAGTAAAATTCTAAATTGAAATTCTTTTTACTTAAGATAATGACAATACAGATTTTTTTTTAAATGCGGCTCCCTCCATTTTTTTTAAATATTATATGTGGCCCTCATGATCAAACGAGTTTAACACGCCTGTCTGACAGTGGACAGTGATATCGGGGTTCGAATACGATTCGAATGTACATAGGGTGGTTCTCTCAATATTTGTTTCCACTCTCCCTCCACGTAATTGCGGATACACTTCCTCTAAGTTCAACCCTCCTCATCCATAACTCATTGAAGTAACTTGTGCATATGCTTATAACCTGAACAAGGAGTGAGACGTGGTTCCTAAAAAAAAAAAAAAGGAACGTCTTGCATAAATCCTCCCTCCTTCCCCGATGCACACACACATTTCAACGTTAAAAACAAAGTGAGGTGGTAGACAAAATAATGGAATTTACTAGCCCCTATTTAGCTTTGTGATGTCTATGAACAATATTTAACTCTTGAAATTTTAAAAGAAACCCTTTTTTTCAGTTTTTCCAATGCTTCTCACTGGTTACTTATTCTTTTCTCTTGGTCTTACGAAAAGAAGGGATTGATTGTAACAGAGCGTATAGCCTGAACGGATAGTAAGACGTCGTGCTAAGTATTATTATTATTATTATTATTATTATTATTATTATTATTATTATTATTATTATTATTATTATTATTATTATAGGTTGTAACTGTTCAAGTAATACTAAACTACAGAATGACCCAAAAGTCTCTCTACATAGGGATTTTTTTTAACATTGTTTTAAGGAATTGCCTATAGAGATCATTCTCCTGGCTAAATTAATAAGTTGTCGCAGATGTATTCAACAGGAGACACTCCCAAGGAAGACAAATCACACACGACACTGTTGTCAAACTTATTGAGAAGCTTCGAGGGAACGGAAGTGCTAGTGTCAAAACAGAGATAATATGGCCGTTCACAAACATCCACAAAGCAGATCGGCCATGGTACTGGCAGGCTTTTAAAAGAGCACGATTATGACATTCATAAAAAATTTAAATTGTGCATCTTCCCTATGTATGGAGACTTTTGAATCAACCTGTACAATCCAACGTACATTGGAAGAGCCTATTATCTAACATCAAGAAAAGTTGTTTGAACTACTTTCACGTTTGCACACGTCAAGTCATTTGACCTGCAGCTGTCATTGTGTATTTATATTATTAATACCTATAAAATAACACTAATAATATTGTAAAACGTTATCATCGTGGACCACAAAAAGATATGAATTTTCTAAAGGTTTCTGGCTACCATACCCCTATATTGTGTATTGCTTATTCTCGAGTTTAAGAGTTGGATTACCTTGTCTGAAAGCTTGGAGTAGACCGAGGAAGACTACGTATTAACGGTAATTAGATCTATGTTGTCCCCAAAAGCAAGGTGTTGTCTACTGGAATTCGATGATACGTGTATCTGATGGTTATAATTATGTCGTCCCTGAAAGCAAAGTGTTGACTAGTGAAATCCGATGCCACAAGTAACTGAGGGCTATGTGCATGTTGTCCCTGAAACCAAGGTGTTAGCCAGTCTATTTGAATGTTACGTGCAACTGTTGGTTATGTGTGTGTTGTCCCTGAAAGCAAGGTGTTGGTTATTGGAATTCAATGCTACGTGTAACTGGTGATTATGTTTATGTTGTCCCTGAAAGCAAGGTGTTGGTTGGTTAAATTCAATGTTACATGAAACTGGTGATTATTTTTATGTTGTCCCTGAAAGCAAGATGTTGGCTAGTGGAATTCAATTTTACATGTAACTGATGGCTATGTGCATTTTGTCCCTAAAACCAAGGTGTTGGCTGGTGGATTTCAATATTACATGTAACTTATGGCTATGTGCATGTTGTACCTGAAAGCAGGGCGTTGGCTAATGGAATTCAATATTACATGTAACTGATGGTTATATGCATGTTGTCCCTGAAACCAAGGTGTTGGCACGTGTATTTAGATGTTACATGAAACTGATGGTTATGTTTATGTTGTCCTTGAAAGCAAGGTGTTGGCTAGTGGAATTCAATGTTACATGTAACTGGTGATTAGGTCTATGTTGTCCCTGAAAGCAAGGTGTTGGTTAGGGAACTTCAATGTTACATACATCTTGAAGTTTCTTTGTTGTTTCTGAATGCTAAGATTTCACTAATGGAACTCAATTATATAAATAAATGTTGGTAAGGTGTTTGTTGTCTTGTTACTATTTTAAAATTGCGATTGTGTTTTGTCTTCATGGGTCGTCACAGTTGTTCTGACCTTGACTACAATTTCACTTTCACCCGATTTTAGATTACAATTTTACATGTATTATTAATTTTGTTCTTGCTTCATCCTTTAAAGTGAAATAGGGGATAAAACCCATGACGTAGATTTTACTGTAGAGTTGTTTATTGTTGGTGCTTATACACGCTATCAGAAATACCCCTAGTTTGGGAATCCCCTCGATCGGCATCTTGTTCACTGCTGACTCTGGCATACTTTCGGAACTCAGCTTGAACGTATATCCGTAAGATATGATGCACGCATTTAACGCTATCCCAAGATTACAATCATGCATCATGGGTAAAAATTAATGCAAGCATAATTATGGGATCATTAAAAAGTATTTGGGGGGAAACATGATTTTAAAAATCAAACAAATCATTAAGTTAAAAAAATGGGTAAGAATATAAATAAGAGTTGAAATAATATTTCAGGATTCAAACCAAAAACCTTTTAGAACAGCTCTTGTAACTTAATAGTTCATTAATATAAGCAGAAACAGTTAAGAACAACTCTCTCACTAGTATTAATTCAGGATTCAGCTCATAAACAGTTCAGTACAACTCTCTCATGCAATGTTGGGCTAGTAATAATTCCGGATTAAACTCTGAAACTCAATATAACTTAATCCCAGGCTGTTGCGTTAGTAATAATTCAGGATTCAACTCAGAAACAGTTCGGTTTAACTTAATCCCGTGCTTTTGCATTAGTAATAATTCAGGATTCAAATCAGAAACAGTTCATTATAAATTAATCACGTTCTGTTGCATTAGTAATAATTCCTGATTCAACTCAGAAACAGTTCATTATAAATTAATCACGTTCTGTTGCATTAGTAATAATTCCGGATTCATCAGTAAAACTCTTTCAGGATTCAACTCAGAAACAGTTCAGTATAACTTAATCCCATGCTGTTGCGTTAGTAATAAGTCAGGATTCTACACATAAACAGTTCAGTACAACTCTTTCACGCACTATCGGGCTAGTAATAGTTCAGGACCGGGGCGATGCATGAAATATATTTGGGGGGGGGNNNGGGGGGGGGGGGTGAACCAGTGTTTTCCCAACTCTGAGCATTTCAAAATTAGAAAAATTCCTAAGTAGCAAGCAAAGTAGAGTACAAGAAGGGCAATTGTTAGAACGGGGGGAAATGGCGGGGGGCAGGAGGCTCCAAGAATTTTATTTAAATTTGGAGTGATAATCGGGCCTTGCACCGAGCTTTTAGGCAACTGTGTTTTTAAATGTATTTGTTCATACTGGATTTTTAAAGCTACAAAGCTTTTTCAGGGCATAAGGAAATAACTTGATTTATTATATATTTCAGTTTACCTGCATCTGAGCTAAATTAATATCCAATTGATCTTAAATATATTTATTTAGATTTGCAGATATTGTTCAAATCGTGTATTTTATATTAAAAAATTTAACGGACTTTATTACAGCGGTTTTTAACATTTTGTAGTTTATGACCAAATAGCTCAAATCCTAGTTTTTAAGTTTTTTCACTGTGTAGTACTATCAGCCCGGACTATCTACAGTAAACTACACCAGTGGGATAGGTAAAATTTAGAGGAAATGTACTCTTATTTGCTTAGATATATATTAGGAAAAAACTACCCTTGGCCAGAATTAAAATCCTTACTTCACCTTCACCAACAAACCAAGCCAAAACATCAAACATCAAACATTAAACCAGCATGTCCACTAATGCTTCTTTTAATTATTTTGAATTGCTTATACTAATAATGATTATATGCTACTAATATGTAGTAAAAGAGAATCAACAAACCCGGGGTTAGGGGAGGATTTTATATTTTGCTAGAAGTATTACAAGGCAGCCACAGTAAACAAGTCAGCAAGAATCTATCAGAATGGAATAGCCAAAAGGAACCTAAGCAGTAACTAGGTCGTTTTTAGCACTTTAGCACTTTAATAACTTACATTTCTATTAGAATTACGCATCTTCCTATAATCAGTAAAATCCTTGAAAATGTAAATATAAAGCTAAAGTCTCTATATTGTGACCTCCAGGTTGGAAACCAATGCTTTATTATAACACACTTGGAAGCAATATTTAATTAGTTATCTCCCTAAGATGTAAAACTTGCTCGTCACTTCATCAAAAAATTAGCAATTTGGGCATGTTTATTTAAAAACAATTTCAACTGCAAAATAAAGCCAAAAAAAATGAATTTATCGATATTTCTACAGTATTTTGATACTCGTATACCAATGTCCGGCTTCATAACCTCAAGGAAGTTGCCCTAAAATGTTAATACTGGTACGTCACAAAAACTATTCAAAACATATTGTAATTTAGCGCGTGAGGGTGAAGGGGTTTCCTCTGACATTTTATTAAATAACTTATTGCAAATTCGAAATCAGCACTCTAAACAACATGGTTATACGAAATTTCATGCAAATCGAACACTATATAACGAATTTAAAAATGTATCCCAAATTTGAAAATTTTAAAGGGAGAAAAAATAACTTTTTTTTTGTTTAATGTAGTTTACTTAAGCAAATGAAAAATTATAAGAGTTGTAACAACATAACACAGCCCCTATTACTCCTCTTCCTTCATTGTTGCTTTGAGCCTATTTAAATTGCTTTCATGAAAGCCTATTTTAATAAACAATGAAATAAGATACATTAGTTCAATTCAAACTAGTATGGATACTTGCTAGAAAAATTAGTGAAGAAGTTAAACATTAACACTAACCTCAATGTCCCCATTTCATCAGTCAGAGCTTTTGATTAGAAAACAATAAAATGTTGCGTAACATTTACTGCATCTATGCCTTCAAAATATAATAAAGCCCTAATTAGGCATTGGCTTTACAACATATGATAATTTGAATCATAAAACTGTGACAGTCTAGCAGCCACGAAAGTCACAACTAAAAACACTAATCCATAAATAAAACATTGGCTGACAATGCTGCCATTCCAAGCCTTGATGGCTGAGTGAAATTTTGCTACTGAGCAGCTCATGTTCCCTTATAATTCTTTCCATACCACATTTGGCATACACTCACCGGCCGTTGTCTCTGCCTACTAACAACGGCGCTACTAGACTACTTGATTAACTAAGCTTTCTACAATTTATTACAGAAGAAATCTCCTTCAAATGTTTGATGATTTTTGAAGTTGGGATTTTTTGTGGAGTAGGGATTAAAATTTGGGAGATTTTAATTTGTCAGTACAAGTCTGTGTTTAAGGACTTTCATAATAGAAAGTAATGGGGTACAGAATAAGCCTAGAATTTTCCAACTCCAGATCTAAAATTTCACAAAATTCCCAACTTTCAAGCTTTTAACCAAATTTGGGGGGTTGTGACACACCCAACCCCCACGCCATCGGCGCGACGCCCCTGGTTCAGGATTCAACTCAGAAACAGTTCAGTTTAATTTACTCACATGCTCTTTGGTTAGTAATAATTCAGGATTTCTAATGCATCTGCTTAACAAATAAGTGAGAGACGGATTAACGATGTAGTATAAGTAGATAAAATGTTAATGGCCACTAAGAATAAATGCACTAGCAATCCCCAGGAATATGGATACACAGTAGAAAAAACTTCTTGCATTTCACCTTAGCTGAGTATCGAACGTCAATTTGAAACCTCTCGATTCAAACTATTTCACGTTGACGCTGAGCTAACTCTTCTGATAAAATACGGTAGTGTGATGGTTTAAAATGCCAGTGCTGAGGGGCTGAAATAAGACACAGCAAGACACGCATGGCTATTATCCTGCTAGCACACCTGCTATGGCCATTTAGCTGCGCTGGCGAAAAAACGTGAGACTAGTTCCTGGAGTAGATCAGGTGCCCCTGTGGTTGGATCAACCTGTCTGTGGCCCAGGGGACCTTGAATAGACCCGATAAGGTACCTCCTATTTTGCTCGAGCTGGTTTTCTTATTAAAGTGAGTTGCCCTGAAATAAGTGCCAATACACTATCATTCATTCTGTAAGCTTACTCGACGCTGATGAGCTTCATTTTCTCATTAAGTTGTATTATAATTTGACTTAAGCCATATTTTAATAACTTTGAATGCATAACACTTCCTTTAAATATATCAGCTGCCTTTTTTTCAATAAATATATATTACAGAGATCAAATATTTCATAAGAAAACTTGAGTGTCCATCCATAAAAAAAATATGTTGGTGTTTTTTATGTGGAATTTGGTGTTTAGATGACAATATTTCAAACCGTTCTGTGAAATCAATGCTCATTACACTATTTAAAAATAATAGTTTCAAGAATAATTGCATATTATTGTATAATATATATACGTTTTTACTATCCATGGAGTTTTGTTTCTTAGCTACACCAGTCTCTTATTTATAGCAATCGTCTTTGAACATTCCTCAAACGTTTAAAATGTAAAGGTAGCATAAATATTAGGCTTTTTTGGATTCAAAAAAATCTCAAAAATTCTACTTGCAAACTGCATGTTACTTTTTAACAGCCAAGTTTGGTGGGCTCTTTCGCTTTCACTTATAGAAAATTCTCGTGTGTTGATGTAATCAGCCGATTCAGAAAGTTCACGTTAAATACCTCAATAAATAAATATAAAACAATATATTTGTATTAGACTTATTAAATTGAAAATTATTTAGAAATTTGAAGTTATTCATAAATTCAATTTAAAATTCTGGTATAAAGCTCTAAATTAAATTTTGAATTATAAAACACCGGATAATACAAGTAAATGTTATTTTTAAAGAAAAAAATTATATATCTACAACGTACAATACGTTTACGAAAAATTTTGGTTTAGATTGTAAGGTCTATCAGTGTACGGGAATGATCTCAATTAGTTCTGCGGTAAGCAAATTTTTGTCAGCACGATCGCAGAGTATCATTTATACAACACTTATTCATTCTAACACTTAATATGTGTTTCATAAACAGGTGTTTTTTAAACATACTTTTATTTTTATTTTATGCCTTGCTTATTAAATTTATGTGAAGTATTTAATTAAAATGAGTTCTCAATTTTTTAAAGATTTCATTATCATCCTTATCAGGAAAAAATTTATTAAATCATTATACTACAAAGTGGTGGATAAATTATGAAAATACTTTAGGTAATGTATATAAATTTATTTGTATATGACTGACCTCGGTGATAAACAAAGAAAATACTAAGGTTCTTTAATACAGCCATACTAAGCTAATATTTTATTTTTTATACCACCTCAAAATATACTTTCCCTTCCACATTAAAGCAGGTAAATTTCCTCTCGATTCTTCCTTCCTCACCCCACCCCCATTAGTTGTAAATATGCGGATAGCCCAGACGAAATGTAAGACTAGGTGCGCAAAAAAGGTTAAAAAATTAATTCACTTCAGGGAATGCCTGGAGTGAGGCAATAGAATTATTAACTAATAAATATCGTTATAATAAATAATAACACAATATGTAAACAGAGCCATCCATAGCAGAAGTGGGGCCCTGGGCAAACTTATTTTGTGGTGCCCCCAGTAATCTGCCTCAACCCTCCTTCCCCCATTCTTTTAACTTTTTTTTTATATAGAAGCCGTATTTTTATACATATAAGGGTTGATTTCTCTCCAACCCTAGGTTTGATTTTCTTCCCCCACGGACTTGATCTAAATAAAAAAAATACTAAGAACAACTGTGGCAAGTTTGAATTAAATCTGTGAATTTGTTCAAACGTTATCGTGAGAAATATCCACCACAGACAGACAAAATGCAAATCTATAGAGTTAAAACGAAGACCTCACTTCACTCGTTCAATAAAACAATCCATATGGCTATGCTTTATTTGTTTTTACACTCTGACAATATTTGATAGATCACCTATAAGGAAACCTAATACACGAGTGCGCAAGTAAAAATTTATTACGGCTTATTTTTTCTCTCCATCATCTAGACAAGCGCAGCCCCCCTGTCCCCTCCTAATTGGGGGGTCCAGTGAGGCCCACCGTTTGCACACCCCTAAGATCTGTCCTATACGTAACTATTCAAAATCATAGTAAAAAATACATAAAATTAAGAATAAAGCTTCTCACTTCGCACTTGATGAATCACTTACTTAAATTTGCTACACAATCATAAAGAGAAAGAATTAAAAATATTACAACTAATATTTAATAGTAATAATACACCAAGGTCAGTTGAGTTTTATGACAAATATGGAAGGATTTAAATTATGAGCGTTAGCATCACTGGGCACAGAGCGCACGTCGAAGTAATCGCCTAAGTTTTTGAATAATGGTGAGTTATTATTCCTGATTCCTTTTTCATATTGTAATAATAATACCATACACAATTTTATTTATTTTCATTATAGAGTATTTTTTGAACCCCACAAATAATTAATATAACACATAATTTTACAAAGCGTATTTTGAGCGGACAAAAATATCTGAACACTGTTTCAGCTTACCTAGCCGCAATACTATATGTTTAAATTTATTACGTTTATAATAAAAATCTTTAACGTATTAATTTAATAAAGTAAGCATATGGAGGGGAAGAAAAAGGAAATGTACTATCATACGCCTGGAGAAATGATTAAGAGCCACCCAGTGTACAGCCTACTGGGTTTCTAACAATTTTTACCCTCGCTCTTGTACAGACCCGTCTTGTGTATCATACAATTCGGGGTTTGATCACGTGGTTATTACCATGTCCTGTCTCTTATTCGTGGGTATGAGAGTACGATTTATTATATTAGGGGGCGTTCAAATATTACGTAAGCACAGTTTTGGCCATTTTTAACCCCTCCTCCCCCCTTGTAAGAAAAAGTAAGCAAATGTCTGACCCCCCTCCCCCTCTTGCTTACGTAAGATTTGTCAACTTTTTTTTCATTTTCTCACAGGAAAAACCATTCTTTTTTTCACGCAGTTTTGCCTATAGCCTGAATAGGCTATTAAAATTATAAATTCATGCAATTTATAAATTGCTAGTAATTATTAGCATAAAGGGGTAAATTAATATTGCGAAATAATTGATAAATAACACTGGTATACAATGAATAAATTTAATGAACAGGTAAAATTAAATAAAGTTATAGGCCTAACATTATAAAAGTTAAAAAATCTAACCACGTCCAAACACTTTCAATTACTATGTTCCTACTTGGGGGGAGGGGGGGCTAGGTCACTCAAGCTTTGGCTTACTTCTATAAGTTTCTCGACTTCTTCCTCGTTTAGCCACTCAGCATCTTCATTGCTGCACGAAGTCCAAACAGCTTGCGATGCACCCTCCCCCAATTTTGCCTCTCTTTCTATGTCTTACGTAAGCACTCTGTTCTGACCCCCCTACCCACTTGTCAGCAAAAATAAGCAGGCCTCAAACCCCCTCCCCCGTAAGGTGCTTATGTAATACTTGAACGCCCCCTTATTGTTAATAGAAATCAGTTATGAAATATTAATCTATTGTTAATAGAAATCAGTCATGAAATATTAATCTATTGTTTATAGAACATTTTGACTGATCTGAACAAAGTGATTACGCTAAGTGATATCACACTTAATTATTTAAATTAAAAAAGTTAATTGATAATGAATTGCCCGACATGGATTAAGCGTGTTACCTTCTCTAGATCACAGCTGAGAGTGGGAGTTTGAGCTTCGGCTCACTAAGATGTACAGTGCATCCAAGAATCTATACCTTCTCGAATGTTCCATAAGCTACTTATGTATCGCACCACTCTTATGTCCCTATCTTGTTTCCCCTAACTTCGCTTCCGAGGAAGACTCCGGCTATTCTAGACAAGAGAAAGATGGAAGAGTAATGAAATATCTTGCAATCTTACAGCAAAGAGAATGTTAAAATATTATTAAATTTTGAATATAATAGCATATTTCTTTTACCATATAAATTTAAGGGGCTGATAAAATAATGTCGTTACAACCTTTTATTGGAACAAAACTATAACTTTTTTTTCAATACGACTAATTACCCACCAGGCTATCCACACATTCACACTAATAGGGTAAGGATTTGGGAGGGGGAATTCAGAGGACGTTATACTCTATATTGCGTCAAGGATGAGTGGAAAACCACTTAGGAACTGCCACCTTAACACACCCAGAAGGGATTCAAACACCTACTTCCCCATTACCAGCAGCCCAGAATACCGGTAGTCGAGATTGACGCTTTTGTTTGCGTGCCCATCGGAACTAGTTATGAAATATGAAAGAACAAAAGCTTGTACAATTAAATGTACAGAACTAGGGAAGCTTAAGGCTTTGAAGATCGAGATTATCGATTGGTTACGGATATACCCGTATCAAGTATCATATTGGTAGATTGAAAATTAAACCTAGACATGAGAATCGAACCCGGGACCGTTTGTATACGGTGCTAATGCTGTACTACTGATCTATTCAGGATTCATCCCATACTCAGGGTAATTCTTCACTCATATTTCAAAGCAAAATCTTTTATAGACGTCGTCTAAATAATCAGTTAACCAAGAGCTATCATTCATCACACAACTACTGGTGACTCAGGGGTCGGTTTTATGCCACTGATGGCTGTGGTATCAATTATTATCTCAGTGGTAGAGCATCAATGCCAGGGAAGACTATAAGACTAAGACTGTATTCGAATAGTCCCAAGGATCCTTGGAAGGATAATTGAGTTATAGACTTGATTAATAAATCACACTCTACATTCACTTCCTATCGAAGATGGCTTCTACCAGTTATAATGGCAACGAGCCTTGGAACCACAGTGCTACCATCTACCAATGATCTTAGAAACGCTGTCAAACACCATCTACTATCGCTTACTAAAATAAATATCCTAAGGTGTTGAATTTTGGCACAATTTTATTGTTTGCGTCAACTGTTTTTCCATTGTTTTGAGAAAATTAAGGCATGCCAATAAACAATTTGCTACTTTAGATGATAAAAAATGATAGGCATATATTTATAAATCAACTTTTTGAAATCACCAACTACTTAATATTATGTATTATAGCACGAGTCTGCTTTAAAATCCCATGTAACCCACTTCGGTGGCCACGTGGTCTAACGTGCTACTCTCATGCAGGGACGTTGCACGAAATATATTTGGG
>CABFWB010006393.1:0-16636 GCA_902151455.1 Timema bartmani
AAAACGGAGTGAATGGTGGTTCGACATCAGGTGACATTGAACACGAGTCGGGCCACGGTAAGTCAACTGCAGCAAGTTATTGCAGTTACTTCTTGCAGTATTTATTGGTGTTGAATATGCTTGTATGTGCGGGCTAAATGGTTTTATCGTGGCACAATCTTTCAAATTGATTCCTGTTGTTCAAACAATTTGGGGGCCTTATGTAAGACTCGATGAGAGGTTTGATTAATTGGCAGCTGACACACACCCCTTCCAGCCGAGTTTTGGGCAAACTCATCTTTTTTCACTAAAACTGTGTAAATATTTATATATTTCTTTGTTTAGTTGATTTAACTAATACGCTATTTTGAGTTTAAGGGCGCATTGATCGCAAACTCAAGCTTCAAGGATCTCGTTGACAGAGATCACCAAGAGTTGCAGGTGTAGGTCCATCTTGCAAGTCATTCTTGCTGTAAAGAACGATTTAGAGCTACAGTTCAACTTTCAAATTAAGTGTTTTTTAAAAAACACTTTTTTTTGCGGCCAACGTTGATAATATCCTACTATATTATTAGTAGTATTTTTTATCGGTATTGATAATATCTATCAAAATTGATAGATGTTGATTTGGCATGAAAGTAAATATAGTAACCTTTCTATCTGCCAGATAAGGTTTGAAGCATAACATATATTTATGTTAACTTTAGCAGGATTTATTAGTTTTAGTGAAGGACGTACTTGAACGTCATTTGGTCTCACGTTCTAAAATAAGGGTAGAATATATAGTTTAAAAAAAGTATTTATGATCCTTAAAAACTAACAGTAAAGAACAAGACATATAATAAAAGATCCCCCCAAATTTAGTTGCAATTTTTTTAAAGACAGTGAAAGCGACCTTGGCCGATTTTTTTAAGGAGGGAAATTGTCCAAGGGGATGCAGTGAGGGTTGCAAGAAGCTCTCACGGGGGATAGCACTCGCAATAACACCAAACAGTGGACGTGTGTTAGACACTTGCAATGACACCAAACAGTGGACGTGTGTTAGACACTCACGATAACACCACCAAATAGACCGGACGTGTTATACCTACTCACGCAGTCACTCCACCTCAACTTTTATTATTTAGTAGATGCATTCTTTAGTAACCAGAACCAGAGTGTGGAATAAATCAATCTTAATATTCAATTTGTAATCTTTAGTGTATGTTTTCTTCCATTTAAATCAAACCCAGTCTAATTGTTGGTAGGGAACGTGAAATTACCCGGAGCTCGAACACAGTATATTTAAATATATAGATCTAGTGCCGAGATGTAAACTGACACATGTGAATACTGGGCTTTCAGGCTGTAAGCTAACTCGGTCAGGATCCGAAACAAGGACTCCAGGATGGATACGACCACGTGTCGTTAGGAATGGAACCCAAAGAGGGACGTCGTTGCAACGATACGTGGTGAAATTACCAAGATATGATATAGATTAACGGACTTTAAGAGACCGCTCATACGCATTTTGGGGGAAAAAACTCACCGAAAAACTGAGAGTTTGCGACGATCGAACCGACCCAGAACTTCAGACTATCAGTTGACTCGACGCTGGAATGGATGCTGTTTCGACGCTGATTTGATGCATCCTGGAGAAGCGGGAATGTGTGCAGCAGGAGCGCTACGCCAGACGCAGTGAGAACAATCAGAACCAATTGCTAGTAAAGTCCAATCATTAAAATATTTGTAATAATTGTTCTTTTCAGTACTCCAGGGACGAATTCAACAACAAAAGGAGGGCTTATCACCTTAAAAGGTAAATCTACCAGTCATAAGTATTTGTCCAGGGGTGTACATTCTGACGAGGACCAATGACAAGCTTATTATTATTATTTTATTTTGACAGTCATTAATCAATAAAATAGAACCCGTAGCTAGAAAACATATGGCCGAGGAGCAACTAAGTGTCGAAACCAAGACTCTGGCAAATGAGGTTGAAGATGTGGATGTTTTCTTGGCCAAACACGGATCAGGACAAGCAAGACAAGGAAACGACTGTACAGTGCACACAAGTGATATGGTACTTGAATGTCCAATCTACGGCTTGGAACCGACTATACATGAGGGAAATACTCGAGGGACTCTAGACCAAGAAAGAACGTTTGATGAAAGTGTTAGTGGCCTGATTGTAAACTCTCATAGGAAGATAGAAAAGGTGTTTCACATTTAAATAAGGAGAATCAGAGAAGATTGTAATGAAATCTAAACGAGTCCATGTTATGATTGAGGTTCACGTATAAAAAATAGTGAGACTCAAAATTTGGGACAAAACCAACTAAGTGGCATTTGTTTTATGTGGTGGATGAGATGAAAGGACCGACATTTCCGTTGAAAGGTTGAGTAAACCGCAATAATGTTTATATTATAAATGAGATATCAAAGAACAATCTGAGCAAGAGTGAAGACGTGTCGTGGAAATAGAAGGTACATTCGAGTAACCACGGGAAGGGGAGGGGGTTGGCACACCTAATAGCTAGTACAACGTCAGGAATTACCCAAATCTGATAACTGTGCCAGGTGTTAAATTGTTAAAAATCACTAAACGATTAAAATAATCTAATTTACCGAATTGTAAAAAACTACGTGATATAGAGGGAGAGGGGGGATGGTAACAGAAAATCTTAGGATTCCTAACGTGGGAGGAGGGGGAGGTCGAAAATCATGAAAAAAATTCTTAAGTAATTTAAGAACAGCCCCTAATCATTATAATTCTCTGAATACCGTACTCTTCAAGACCCTTTCTCCCAACATTTAGTTCTGAGAACAAGTCACCAGAGCTCAGGAGTGACACTATCGATAGCAATGTGGCTACTATCGATAGTAAATACTATTGATAATATAGCTAATGTTATAGATAGTTTCTCATTACTACAATTTTTTCTTAGATTTAATTTCACACCTTTGGACAGAAATGGGTAGATTCCTTCTAGTAGTGTATTATTGTTTACTTTCGCAAATAATGTGTTAAAATTATATTTGAGGGTTCCCTTTTTTAAAAAAATATGCCTACTATTCAAAATGTTTTGAAAGAATGATTTATATATGTCACGTAGGTTCAAAAACCTATTTTAGGTATTTACAGATTTTCCACCTTTGTTGGAGGGCTGGTAAATTACTTTTCTCTTACTTCCTCTTTTTACTTTCTCGCTATCTTACAGGTAGAGGAAGTATTGTGATCGTAAAAAAATTGAAATCGAGATTTTGATGAATCTTGACGTTTCATGATTCCCTGAATCCGAAAAAGTTATTTTTGAATTTCCGTCTGTCTGTCTATCTGTCTGTGCCTCCGACTAGAGCCTGAAATATTTTACCGATCGGGCTAAAACTGGGTATCTAGGGTTTTTATAGGGTTGCCCTAAGGGTTTTTTGGAATTGGATATAAACCCCTAAAATTAAGGGTAGTTTACTGAAGAGCAAAAAGAGAAAAAGTCGATTTTCTCAAAATCGGCTCTAACGATTTTGATTAAATTTCATTTATAAACATTTATAAATATTCCAAACAAAATGGCTACTCTCAATATTTCGGCAAAATGACTTTAAGGGCTCCGGTCCGAAGCGTAAATTATAATTTTTAATCATATGTCCGAAACTATTTGAGATATTAAATTACTTATCATTACAAATATGTAGATCTATTTATAATACAAATATTTTTTTCAAAGCATATTTTTATAAAACCAATAACGTTCAACCTATATGCAAATGTATATATTTTTTAACTTTTCGAACACTAAAGGTAAAGTATTGCGACCGTAAAAAAAAAATCTAACCTGAAATGTTGTTGGATGTCGATGTCTCATGACCCCCCAAACCCTTAAAAATGGTCTTTGCAATGCCGTCTGTCTGTGTGTCTGTTAAAACTTAAAATTAAGAAGTAGTTTTATAAAGGGCGAAAAGAGAAAAAACGATTTTCTCAAAATCGACTCTAACGATTTTGATTAAAATTCGTATTTATGCTTTGATTAAAAATAAACTAGCTATTTTAATTTTCCCATGAAAATGAATTTTAGGGTACTTTACAGAAGCGGAAATTTTCGTATCTCCACAACTATTTGAGATACTAACTAACTTATCGTTGCAAAATTGTAGGACTATTAGAAATAAAAAACTTTTATACGAAATACATGTTTATAAAACCAACAGTTTCTGAGATATTGGCAAATATATTAATACAATTTTGGGACCTTTAGTTGTAAAGATATACTACTTAAGTTTTAACGCAATAATTCTCCAATGCCATAGAGTAATTAAATATAAGTCTCTCAAAAATTTCATGTTATTTTTCCTTAAACCTCTTAGGATAAATGTTTGTACAGCATTGATATATCTTCATTTTAGACTCAATAGTCAATATTTACATTTTTTATTGGTCAAATCTTATAAATGAGGAATTTAATATCAATGCGCTGACCTGAAGATGTGTAACACCTAATAAAATATCGATCGGTAGTTGAAATTTTAATACGAAGTGTTGACCTTTGTGGACCCAATATTAATCTTTTTTATTGGTCAAAACATATAAATAAGGACATTAATTCTTTAAAAATAAAAATATAAAAATTAAAACCGGGACTCAAAAAATGTATAGTGCAATTTATGCTTGGGTTTGCTAGTGTATACTATTTAGTTTCACATATATTACAAGCTATGAGTAAATATCTCCATTTTTAAATAGTAGAGCAAGAAAGTCCGTGCGGGGTTCCGTACCATTTATTTTACTTTATAATACTTCTTTGTTGTTCAGCTTTGGTCTCTACGAACTGTAGCCACTAATTATTGATTGTTTTATGTAATTTCTTAACTTCTGCCACTGGAACATTTCTTAAACCATGTACCTATTATTTAATATTTTGGCATTGATGATAACTATATTTAGTTTGTGCAACACAAAATTTAAATCTATATTTCTTGAATATATTATTAACTCCTTAATAAATTATTGGAATGTTCTCTATATTGAAATTTTAGATCATGTTTATATTTTGTATTTTGGTTATGTATGTTTGTTACCATTTAAATAAACTTTTAATTTTAATTATTTTATTATTATTTTAACTTATAACTATTGTTGTCATATTAACTACCTTTCTCTAATCGTTTGAATAATATTTTTGTGAGTTGCCACCCACCTCCTCCCTTTATCAGTCTAGTATTTAGGTGCACATTTTATCATGTTTTGTTTATGTATGTATAGCTAGGGACACCAAGTCTTCGACTCAAGACTCCCTCAGAAACGTCGGAAGTATTTTAACTAGTAATAAATTAATGCAGTGAAATTCTCCAAAACAGATAACTTCAGAGGAAGTTTCTTTAACATTGTGATTGTATATTGGAATAAATTTGCCAATCCATAATACAAATATTGGACGTAAAGAATAAAAAATGTATTAAATTAAAATAATATAGTTACTATAGATTATTATAGTACATTATAAATGTTTATTTTGAAGCCGGAGTCAGAGTCGGTACATTTTTATCAACTTTGACTCCAAATTCACAGCCCTGTTTCTAACTATAAACTTTATTCTTTCTATTAATTTTATTTATTTCAGTAAATTTAGCTATTAAATTTAATCAAGTAATGTATTAGAGAGTGTTTGAAGTGGCTTTTATACCTACGTGACAAATATCTATTATGTGCCATAATTAGAAGTAGTTTTTTTTATACAAACATGTGAAACTACGAACCCTCCCCCCATGTTTAAAACCTCTACTTATGTAACATTAATGAATTTGTTAAAAACGTAATTATTAATTTGTGGTACTCACACAGTTACTCCTGAATATACTTCACCCGTTCTACCTACTTCAACGTTCCCGTTCGAATAAAGAGAGTTCCGGTCAGGGTAAGGGTCAGCGTGGTGTGTCATGCCAGATTACGTCATGAGTTCCACGCCAAAGATGTCTCGAGACCTCAGTAGAATGCTATGGATGCTTCCAGAGTGTTCTACAATTAGAACCATCTGGGATAGCGCCAGTTGTTCAATCTGTTCCACGCATGCGTTCCTCTTCCTTTACTCATATCTGACTTCCTTTGAATTCCCCTCTATCCGTCTCTGAGATCACGTGTTGACTTTATAGGACTATAAATTGACACGTTTCGTTTGAACTGGTACTCAGAATACAATAATCGACTTCTTAACTAAGCTAAGCGTTGCCATTAAGGGCCGGTCTTATGGCTACGGGCTAAATATTGCTATCGAACTTTAATATTTTACGTGTTTTATGAATTGAATTTATCTGCTGGATAGCTATCTGTAGGATAAATATATTTTTATCTAGAAAATGCAATGTTGGTACTGTTTTTACTGGTGCGCGCATGCGTATAAGCCCAGACGCTACCGCTACAGCCTAGCGAGTGGTGACAACGCTCAACATTTGTTAAATAATGGTGGCTAAGCGAGTGCGAGTAAACAGATGGTGTCACGTGTGCGCAGAAGCTGTCGTACAAGTACTAATTTCAGTGTCTGCCAAAATGTGGTCATTAGTTGGGTACAACGTTTATAAAATTTAATTTGTTGTACTCAGATTTTTATAATTTGTTCTTATATAAATATAACTCTACAAATAGCTTGTCAGTTTATATAAAAGTGTGAATTAAATGTTTTAACTTTATATAGTTAAAGCCCGGGCCTGTGCTTACTAAACACGTGAACCAATATTTTAACCTAAAAACGGATTCTGATAGGCGAAACCTCGTTAAAAACAACGCGTCACTATGGCAACAACCATTTTAACTTTCAGATAAAAGTTATCAGGTACTTGAACCTCTCGATAAAAATGTGATGGATAAATACATTTTATCTGGCAGATAAATGCTATCTTGCAGTCACAAGTCGCCCTTTTAGCTTATCCACCAGATAGAAATATTTATCTACCAGATTGATATTTATCCAGGAGTCATAAGACCGGCCCTAAGCAGGCTAGACATCTTGTATTCAACATTTTCTTTCAACTTAAATTTATTATTTGTTAAACTTTTCAAAACTAGCCTTTCAGATTAAATATTCAATTGTAATTATTTATTGAATTCAAATATTAAATCTAAATCATATTTCTGATGTCACTTTAATAAATGTTTGTCACAACTTACTTAGTCTTGATGCCACTAGCTGGCGTTAGTATTTTTCTAAAAATTGTTCTTTCTATTTAAATGCCACCATATTGAATATGAAATTTAAACAAATTTAATAATTTAAATACCACCACATTGGGCGTGCATAGTAATGTCTTAAGTAATTGTGATTCCGCCGTAACAGGCGTGGAAACTAGCTTCTCCTTTATAATGATTATGTCAGTATATTTTAATTATGCTCACTAATACGTAATAATATATTATCTTTTGTCATTAATCTGACGTGGGCAATTTTTTGTAACTTTCAACTCATACTGTCTAGCTATGGAATCGAGCTTAAATATTATACAGTATGTGATCCATTTAACGCTTCAACTGTGAACGTTTGAATTCATAACTACACTCTTGCTCGGATTTTGTGGTCCATCCCTTTCCACTACACCATGTTTTTGTTCAGTTGTATGTATTTAATTTCAAATGTTTGTTTTATCAATAAATGATAATTTAAAATCCACGTCCTTATTGTTATCTTTTTGGGCCTATTTAGGGTCGGGGGTTGTTACACTTATAAAATTCAAATACTTAATTTTTAATATTTTGAAGCCTCCTTTCCCCCATTTCACAAACCTCAACTTGGAAAACTCAAATATTTAAAAACTATCTGTGTATTTGGAGAAATCCAACTCCATTCTAGAAATTTCTGTTTCATCCGACATAAATATTTTGTTTTCTTAATATCGCTCACCCCCACCTTTCCCTTATTCTCCATGATTTCATTTTAAAATGTCTGAATATCGGAATTTTATGGTTATTTAATGTTTGCTGAAGTTTAGTTTATACCTCACTGAGAAGTGGTTGTTTAAGTTAGTTTTGAAACTGTTGAATCCTTATTTTACAGACCCACTCTTTGAAATATCACATTTTAAGACTGGTTTGATTATTTGTAGTAGTACCACTACTGCAAAATATCAATTATCTAACCTCCCTGATAATTTTTTTTTTCAATATTTGGACTTCTAGTATCTCATTTTGAAATTTTTCACATTTGGACTTGTCTTGTTGTATGAGGGAGTTCCTCTATCTGATTATCAAATGTCAGATTCACGAGGAAGGATGGAACGAAGGACACGATAATTCTTTTATTGGATAAGACAGTCAGAAGTACCTGTCGTTACCCCTGACAACGCTTTTATTTGCTTCAAACAGACAGAAAAATAAATCTTCATTTTATTTCTTCCGAATCAGTTTTTGATCATTTAAAAAAATCAAATCATAATTTTAAAATTCCGGCGTCAAGGCGCACATTTTCGTGCACAGGGGCTACTAATTTCTAAATTTCAGCAACACTCACAACAAACAAACTCTTAATTTATTAATAGGTATACAATCAAATATATACTATCACATGTATGTGAATTTGTTCAAGTTTAAGTATACCCTTAAGAAAATAGTGTGGATCCATTTGTTTTAATTTATAAATAGAAATTAACAGTATATAAGTAATAGATAATTTTTTGATAAATAAGTGTAATTTTGGAAGAAAGGTTTTGTGTAGCAAAGTCGAAGTTGAAAACTATTCAACACCATACCCCAATTTTCTTACGAATAACAGCAAGAACAAAATTACTATGTATAAGCTCACGTATTCGTACTATTTGGTCGTGATGACAACCATCGATCTAGCTCTGTATTTGGGTTGTTGTATTATGAGTCGTGTGTTGTTGGGAGCTACACGTTTCTGCATACTGAGCTGCGCGGAACCTTTTAGTTCACCTTTCCACCTCTAGAGTGTCGGGGAGAAGTTGCTGGAAACATTGGAGAGGGAGACACTGAGAGGCTGTGAAGTCCGTGAGGGGCAGTGGTGTGAATGATCCGTGGGTGTGGAAGAGAGAGAGAGAGAGGGAGTGGTGTCAGTGGCCCGAATGTTTCGTAGGTGCTTTGAGGTGGAGGAGAGTGGACGTTTGTATTGGCATGGAAATTCTTTTAGTACTGACTGCATGTCTGAGTGATCTGTCTGATCTCTTTGATGTAACTTGTGTGATGGTTATGATCGATGAAAATGTTCTATATTTTTAACTACACATTTTTGTGATACATACAAAGAAACTTTTTGTTGCCTAGTACTATATTTATGTGTGTTAGTCCTAATATTATAGTTTATTACATCTAACATGTTTATTACCCTTTATGTTTATGTAAACAAAAAGAAAAAACACATTATTTTTACATGATTTATGAATTTTTACAGAGTTAGTTTTGGTCACTGATAGTTTCTGATTAGTTTATTGCATTGCTCCTTGTTGAGGAGTGCCGGTACTATGGGCGCTGGGCCGTGCCGGTTGCGAAGGCTCAGAGGCCGCGTTTCTTTCTGGCCTTGGTTTTTGGGGCGGTCATATAATGTCGCGTCACAATACATCAGGTCATGGCTTCTGCAGTTGATACATATTATAAAAACCTATAAAATATCACTAATAATTTAGTGAAATATTATTAATATTAACTGCAAAATATCATATTTGTAGTTTATAAAAGGTGTTCCAAATGTTCATTCATAAGAAAATCAATGTATAAGATAAACTTAGAAGTCCAAATACTCTTACTTTAAAAAATGAAAGCTAAAACTAGGCAGAAGAATATAAATTGGACGTACGATATTGGGATACTTTTAAATAGTAGTCAGAACATGTCAAACCTGAAAATTTCAATGAATTTTCCAGGAAGCTATTGTTTCAAATCGCTCTTCATTTATTTTATAGCTTCAAAACTTTACTTTTAAATGCCTATGCCTACATCTTTATGATTCAATTGATTATACTATAATAACTACTTATTTATATTACATAGTCAAATATTGATTTAACGGATCTTTATAATCTATGTAAATAACATTTTTTTTCATTTTATAAGTTGAAATAGTTATTTTAATTGATTTTAAATTTAGCTTTATTTCACTTTCTATGGTTTTATACTATCCTGTAGTAAAATTCGATAATTTTTTCTAATATAAATTTTCATTCTTTAGTACAGAAGTAATTTATAGTATTTTTTTTTTTACAGATAGTAGATTTCTGGGTTTTTTAATGGCAAACATCTATAGCTTTGTTTAATATTATGTCCAAATTTAACGATTGAAATTTCCATTACTTGCCTACTCTATGGAATTATGAGCTCAAAAGTTGCCACACTTACAAAGTAAGTCACTTATCCCTATCTTGATCTAATTCTATCCAGTCCACCTCATTACACCCTATACCTTTCGGGTCCATTCTAATGTTATCCTCCCATCTGCGTCTACGTCTTCACAATGGATTTGCCAGTCAGTACCCTGAACAAGGCTCTAGATTCTTCCATTCGCCTCCTCCCTTCTTGGACAAATATCTTCCTAAGCACTTGTTTTCAAACACCCTACATTTGTTTTCATCATCTAAGGTAAGATACCTCAATTCACGCACATAAAGAACAACCACTAAAATAATTATTAATTTGTATATTCTGAATTTTAAATTCCTTGACAGCAGGTGCAATGTCAAAAACTTACTGACCAAGTAATATCATGCATTTCCCAACTGTATTATCTTCCTGATTTCTAATTTAATATCGTTAATACTAGTTAAAATTGTCTTAGACTTATTTAAACTCACTAAACTCAAATTATATGTTGTTCGCAGTAATCTCTAGATTATCGACCCCAACCTGTGTTTGTCTGATCATATTCAGGTTGTCCCGCTTAAAGGTAGCCCACATCTATGCACCAGTAACGTGCAAAGGAGCGTGGAAAATATATATGTGTGTGTACTTACTGATTACAGAATATGCTGAAAATGATCATCTTGACAATCTATACACCTCTGTGTGATGTTCAACATGTTCAGGTACACGAGCCACAATTCGGACACTTTGATACGATGAATGGCACTACCTACGTGTGTTTTCTCGGAGTTCATCCAACGTGTGCGAGTTGTTGGGGTACACCCTTCAAAGTGCCCCAGAGATAAAAGTCACAAGTCCGGAGAACGTGGTGTCCATAAATCCTTGCCCACTTCTCATTCTTCAGTGAGTTCATCGTGAATTCTAGTGAGAGATGCCCTTGACGTGTGACATGTTTTTTCCTCCTGTTGAAGGATGTATACTCTTGCTCCTCAGGGGTGAGATGTGCACAAAACTGTTCGAAGATGTCCTGATAAACTTCAGTATTGACGGCTGTTTACTGGGCTCACAATCCGTGAACCAAACACCAACTTTGCCATCATCCAGTGGTTATTGGTGAATCATATAGAGATTCTCTGCTGATCAATACCTGGTGTTCTGAGTGTTTATGTGCCCGGTCAAATGGAACCAGAGCTCGTCAGTCATGAAGTAAAGCAGTGAGGATAATACTCCTTCTGAAACCATGGTAAGCAACCACCTGCAGTAATTCACACGTTTGACTTTGTCAGTTTCTTTCAACTCCTGGACACAAGTTACACGACACGGCTCCAAAGAAAGAGATAGCAGAACACGTTGACAAGACATTCGAGATAGGTCCAACTGCTGATTTAACTTTCGTATTGATATCTTCGGACTCGTTGTGTTCCACTGTAGAATATCAGCAACCACTGCTGGTGTATGGATGGATGGTGCTCACATTGGTCAGATAGACTGTTGTGTGCCATTTCCGCATCGACTGCTGAATGGTACGTTTGGCTGGAGCACTTCTGCCAGGAAAGGTGTTGGTGAAGATGTTCCGTGTTTTCTTAATGGAACCGGTACGCACGTATGCATGCAATGGGAATTCCTTACTCCCGAGAATACACTATGCTTCCACCTCTAGTTGACTATCTCCTCTGTTCGGCTATATATAGTCTGCTAACGTTTCCACGTGCGTGCGTGCGTGCGTGCTGATGCTTAGAGCACATCTTGCCTGCACCAATACTGTTCAGGTGGGTTCGACTTACCTTGAATATAACGGGTATCATCTTGCAATCCTTTCCTACATACTTTTATTTTTGAAGCAGGGCTACTTTTACGTTGGGCAACCTGTCTTTAGTCTTTTCAGCATTATCTTACTAACCTATTTTCTTGTAACAGCTTCCTTATTACTGCCCAACAAAGCTAAATCATCTACGTATCCTAATAGCTGCATTGTACCGTTTAGTGTAATCCCTTCCCTATTCCCTTAAAAAGTAATGGTGAAAGGTCATCTCCTTGTTTAAACCCATCATGCATTTAGAAAGTACCTGATAAGTGACATTTAATCCGTATTCTAGCTCAATTAGCTTGACAATTTTTTTTAGGTATCCCAAACTTAACCAAAATTTCATATAATGTATTTTAACCGAATCGTAGGCCTTTTAAAAATCCATGTTTAACTGATAATCCATCGTGTTTTATTCCCAATTTTGTTCTAATATTGGCCGAATAGTACAAATATGATCTGTTATTGATCTATTTCGTCGTATTCCACACTGATTATCCCCAACTATTTTATAGCATGTAGGTAGTAGTGAAATACCTCTATAGTCAATTAGTTTAAAAACATATTTTTGTATAACATTTTCATAAGAGAATGTATTGCAGTAAAACATAATTTTGACCTCAATATCATGATGAATCTTTACTCTTCATGCGACCCTGAACCCAAAAAAGTATATTTTACAAAATATATCATCCTTCTTTCTGCCTAACCGTGTGTCTGTAAGTCTCTTCCTGTCTTTTTATCCTAAACGGTTTGATGAATTTTGGTTCAAACTTAATATTTTAATGTTATATGACAATACATTGGGACAGTAATATTGACATTTTAAACTTAGTTCTTACAAGAGTGTAGTTTACATACGATTGAAAATTAGAAATTTTTGGAAAATGTCTATAATGATTGTGTTAAAAATGTATATATGGGAGAGTGTTTTAAATGACAAATAAAATTTTATTCAGGTTTTTCGGGGAAAAGATGATTTAAATATAGTTTATTATTGACTTTATTTTTGTAGTTTTGAAATATTTTAAAAATGGCTCTATCGATTTGGTTCAAAATGTGTATATACGATGAATTAGGTAGATGCTTTAATTGCTACAATGAATAGATCAGAAGCTTAAAGACAACGTTGCTTTCCCAGCCAGTCATTAGATTGAAAGAAAGTGCAAACATTTTTATGTGAATTCCACAGTCAAAACTGCTAGGAGTATAGATCAATGTGTAGCCAGCTATCTTTAGTATGCGTTCGTGTTGTATAATCGTATATTGCGTCAAGGAAAAAGGATTAGGAATGTAGAATGTATTTATTCCTCCATGGCCAGCACACATGGTCGAGTTTAAAACCGGGGTTTTCCCACTGTCATAAAACTGAACTACTATATTTCTGTCCAAGTGCTTACAGATTCAGCTAATAGTTTGATTGTGTTTACTTAAAGACTGTTCCTTGAACTAACCACTTGTGTGAAGAAAGTGTAAAAGCAACATTTAGGAATAAAACATTTCAGATCATCTGATTGTGTTTCCAACAAGACCTTTCCATTGACATAAAATATTTCAGGTCACCTGATTGTGTTTACAACAAGACCTTCCCACTGAGAAAAACATTTAAAATCACCTGATTGTGTTTCCAACAAGACCTTCCCACTGAGATAAAACATTTCAGATCACCTAATTGTGTTTCCAACAAGACCTTCCCATTGACATAAAATATTTCAGGTCATCTGAGTGTGTTTCCAACAAGACCTTCCCACTGAGAGAAAACATTTCAGGTCACCTGATTGTGTTTCCAACAAGACCTTCCCATTGACATAAAATATTTCAGGTCATCTGAGTGTGTTTCCAACAAGACCTTTCCACTGAGAGAAAACATTTCAGGTCACCTGATTGTGTTTCCAACAAGACCTTCCCACTGACAAAATATTTCAGATCACCTGATTGAGTTTCCAACAAGACCTTCCCACTGACGGAAAGCCAGGCTAGATGAGAGTGAAGCCTTGCGATGTATATTTAATCCTATGTTTTATATTATTAATTAAAATACAGGATAGTAATAAATACACTGGCTAGCGATATACGTAGTACGTTTGTAAAAGCTGCTCCAAAAAAGGCGAAACTGAAACTCACTGGCAGGTCCATATGGTTGAGAGCAGGTTTACCAAAACTTTTGATGGTGACCCCAAATACAATAATTTCCCGGTATGGCGACCCAATTGCCTACTATTTTCATATTTATATTTATTAACTTAAATTAGTTGAATTATTTTAAATAAAAATACATAATTTATTTCTATAACATTTTAATCAGAAAAATTAAAGTACAATTTTAGTGACAAGCTACATTGTTATGTATGTATCCAAAAAAGACTATTCCAGTGGCTACTATAATGGTGTTACATTTTGTGGGTGAGCTCCTTGGGTTTGAGGGCCATCTTCAAGGTCAGAGTACAACGCAAATCATTCTGAAGATTCGGGTGATTCTTTGATTTAGTATTTATTGTTACAAGATGATCTGTGGAATTGGAGTCAGTAAAATTGTATCAGCTCCAACTCAGGATACAAAATAAAGTTTTATAGTATAAAAACGATATTTTGCACTTTTTTTTATTATTTAGGACCAAAATTTATAATTTGGACTGACAAATGTAATCAAATATATTTTCACCCTGTCAAAAAAGCTTTCCATGAAGTAATATGTATTGGAACATTTTACTACAGTCAATTTGTTATTTATTACTAAATTGATATACTTTAGCCATTTATGCGAGAGTCGGAGTTGGAATAGGAAAGTATAAAACTAGAGGAGCCGGAGTCGAAAGCTTGGCGTCCCTACTCCTCAGCCCTGCGATCAACCCCTAAACATCCTTGTTCACAGAAGTGGGTTATATTGTCAAAAGAGGGAAAAGAACCTTTTTAACTTCCCGAGTGAGAATGGATTTGTCCTTGGGCTGAGCTTCGTTTGGGTCGCGACCTTGGGTTTCGGAACTACTGGTCTAAAGATACGCCTTTTTAAAATAATATTTAATATTTTAAAGTGTATTAGAATGTTTTCACAGAACAATCATCGAATGTAACAACACACCTTTTAGCGCAATATGCTGCTTTGCACTGACGAAATATATTTCTTTTATTTATAATAGGCCTATTTCATATTCTTTATTGGTCTTATTTATGTTCATTATTTAAATACATAGATTTAATGGACGTGTGTATCTGTGTTTAAAATTGTATTCGAGAACTATATAATTATTACTGTAATCCCATCGTAAAAATATGATTATTATTAACTGATTAACGTGATTATATTGTCAACAAATATAATATATATTTATGAGCATGTGGGATTCGAAGTAGAATCTTCATGCCTTCAGAATTCAACTCAAACTGAAAAACAAACAATACAGGTAGTTCTTCTCTAAGCTATAAATATATAGACTATATATATTTTCCTGGTGAAGATGGAATGAGCATTTTATAAATATAAGTTACATATTAAATCAATACCACTTATTTGAGAAAGGATGTGGAAGGTGAAATTTACCTGCATTTGCGTATAAGTATAGTTTACTTCAGAACACGTGACATGGATTAAACACTGACTTCTTCATTACAAGAAGATCAGATTATTACGTGATGGACGCCTTTATCCTAGCATCCACCAATGCAAGTCTTTATAACCACTCGACCATGATGACGAGTATTTTAATATTATTTATATTAGTTCCTGTTCATAGTTGGGTCAAAATCTATTCAATCTGATTGTAGTTCCTTATGTTACTATTGTCATTAACTCCACTAACGTTCACACGGCTAAAAGAGCAGGGGTGTGTCTGCCTGAATGATTGAACGAGTTAACCGAACATGAAGGGAGATCTTAGGAGAGTCTGGGAAGACTAGACTGGTTTTTGAAAATTATATACTTTTATACATGCAAAAGTGAGTTATCACCAAGAAGAACCTTTCGTACACAAGCCAATCTATAGTGGGACCTTGGTGGAAAGGCTCTTTGTATTTATTGAGGTTGGGATACATTTAATATTTATTGCTAATGACAGATACGGATTGTATAACCAATTATATAAAGGAAGATCATGTTGCTAAAGGTTCTGCATTGCTGTACCATAATATACCTGCCGAGGTTTTCAGAAAAATAGTGGTCTCACAATATTCTGTCAGTCCATGTTTGTACGGTTCGGTGGGAGTAATGTACGAGTATAACTTACACTTTGTATGGCTTAGGTGGAGGTGCGATAGTGTACAGATGAGAGAGAGGGGAAAATCAATAGCGGGGGAATGCACAAGAATTTGTCGTCGATATTAAAATTGTGGCTTGGGGAGCGAGGGGAAATAAATATCCAGTTAGAAGAGAGAGTTCCGGGTAGGGATCGAGCATCAGTATTCCCCAACAGGTTCACTGAACATTCCACAGGGTACGAGGAGTAGGGATCGAGCATCAGTATTCCCCAACAGGTTCACTGAACATTCCACAGGGTACGAGGAGTAGGGATCGAGCATCAGTATTCCCCAACAGGTTCACTGAACATTCCACAGGGTACGAGGAGTAGGGATCGAGCATCAGTATTCCCCAA